>JANAVB010014020.1:0-102729 GCA_029216955.1 Iris pallida
ATTTTGAAAAATAAATAAAAATATTTGTATACACATAAAATGTCTACATGGTCGTCCCGGGTTCTACTGCATGTCTACATAGGCTGGGATTTGGTTCGGGTCCAGTCTGGATAGGTTCGGTACAACCGGGTTCCCTAAACTTCAATAATATAATTAAATAATAAATAAAAACTTCGGTGCGGGTTACGTCGCAACTTGGCATGGTTTTCCTAGTTAGGACATCCCTATGGCTGGGTTTTCCCGGGCATGGCTAGTACACTAGTCAAGGCACACTGCTCCATCTCCCGTGCCACAAATCCTAGTCGTCTAGTACTTCAAAACTCAACTATGGCTAGAGTCATCTACCGTGATAATTAACTAAATAATCATTTATAAAAATCGTAAAATCCCCATTTAAATCAAATAAATAAAAAAAAAATTCAAAATTTTTCGGGATGGGGAGCTACAAATCTACCCACCTTAAAAATAATTTCGTCCTCGAAATTCCAATTCATGACTATTCCTTAAAATTCAAGTCTACTATTACCTTAATCTCCTCAATTTTAATCTCTCAAAATATTTTGTAAAATTCTTTAGTCATTTCATCACTCCGAATACTTGAGAACTTCTACCCACCTTTGGTCACACTACTCCTCAAAATACGGTCGCTAAAGTCTTATGTTCTTCCAACTAGTTGCTAATAATTCTACCAACAGGTATCTAGGGCAAAATATAAATAAGGAAGATAACGATAATAACAACTAAATATACTTGAATTGTTGGTGAAGCAACTGTTATCCATCAATGCACTAAACCTTGATAACTTCATCTAATACCTGGAGAGATCACCAGGTCCTCAGGGGACTAGCAAGATCCATATAAACATGCCTCTAATAAAAGTAAATAACATGCAGTGGAAGGATAATGAAATAAAGATAGAGGAAACACACAGGTGATGACACAAGAGTAGGAGTAATACTACTAGTCATGGCTACAAGGTAAAGTCGAGTAAAATCATAGTGCTACGCGAGCTAACGGTCCTATAGAAAGGAACACGGGGTGTGCTAACTATCTATATAAACTTCCTACCACAACACAGGGCATGCTAACGATCGAGAGTGGTCAATAGCCAGGTACTAATAACATCGACAAGGTTCTAGGGAGCAAGTCCTACATGGAGTCTCTATCATAGCACGGTGTGTACTAACAATCGAGAGGGAAAACTAGTCATGTAGAAAGTCTATATCGCAGCATGGTGCGTACTAACGATCGAGTATAGGGAACAGGTAAAGGTACATAATAGGGTACTGATACGGATAACTATGGAAGTACATGAAAGAAAATATAAGGCAGGTGACATGGTAAATCATGGAAATATAGCATGACAGCATCAAGTATATAACAGAAAAAAGACATATACAAATAGAAATAAAGGATAGTATGCATGTAAAATAAACTCTATATAGGGGAAGGTATACTTGCCCAAGTTGATGTGCAGTTCCGAGGTTGATGGTACAAAGATTATATCCGAAAGAGGTCTTCTACGAGTCAATAATCTCAAATATAAAATTGTATTAATTAAAAAACTTAGAATATTTAACATGGATTTGAGGGGTATTATGCAATTATTGATTTGTTATGATCCCTAAAATGGTTCTAACAAGTAGGGTTGACTAGGTTAGGGTCTAAATATATTTTCTATTCGAATCGAACTCGAAAAGTCAACCAATGAGTCTCTTGTGTCATTCTCAAATAAATAGCACATAGGGACTTGATTAAGTGGCACACCCATGGCATGTGTGTCGTAGACTAAAAATGGGTCAAAATCATATATTGGGTCAACTGGTTTTGATCGATGTAGAGTTCTGAGCTCAAGTTGGAAGATCGATCTAGAATTACGATAAACGATCAAATGGACTAGTTTGACCCGAAGTTGCACGAAGTCAAAAGAATGCTAAGTGAAAAGTTTGGATGAACCATAATATATCAAGTTGAAGGTGGACTTGTTTACTTCAAAACTTATGAAGGATGTTTCGAATGATTGGCCTTTCTTGTACTTCAAAAATTAATGCTACGAAAAATACATCTATAATCATAATTAAGAAATAAATATAATCTAATAAATAGAAAATCATATAAAATAAATAAGAAATAATTCCTAAAAATCAGGGTCCTCACAATCTATCCACCTTAAAAGAATTTCGTCCTCAAAGTTAAAATAAGGCTCTAACGAAGAACGTGCTAGCGTAACTAGGAATAGTTCAAGGGATACGCTAGGTCACTACGGTGTCTCCTAATAACCAAGTAATAATCAGATCAAAACAATTTGGTTTTGCAAGCACTATATCGTAAAACTATAGATGGTTATCTCTAGTTGCACTTCTTAGTACTGGCGGTTTTGCAATGATCATGTTGAAGGCTTGTCCTCCTAACTATATTATTATCATAATTATATAAGTCTCCTTTTTACATAAACAAGCTAAGTGATACCTACCATTCTGTCTAATCCTAACTATACAACTGATAGGGCATATATAACAGTATATGGGTTGGGTTTTCCTATGTTTAGGTTCTTCTTGTAGAGGGTCAATCTCTACACTAAAATTGCCATTCTATTCTTGGTCAAGTGACTATTATAAGAGCGTAACCTTGTATTATCATATAATTATTTCTATACTAAGGTCGTATACCCACCTTTGGTCACACTACCACGTCAAACACATGATGCTCTAAGATTTTATAACCCTTGCACACTAGCTGCAAAAATCCTTACCACTAAATATCTATGGCATATGACACCTCTAATACCTTCTAATCATCAAGCAACCAAAATTCAATAAGCAAACTAACTTAAGCTATATCTTAGGAAATTCTAATAAATTCTATAATGCACGATTATCCATCACTCTAAAATATAAAGGAACGAGAATCAATGGTATGAGAAAGAAAATGAAGAATAGTCGAGAGCAAATACGAAGTTCAAGGACGGTAGATAAATTTCTAAAAGAATTGTCAAGACAGTTGTGGATTGAGATTCCTAAGGGTTTAATCATATTCGCAGGCCCGCTCGGTACAGTAACGTAACTAAAACGGCTAACTCGACCTGCATGGACCACCAAAAAATATGTAACATCTCAGTACCAAAATACGTAGGACTAGGATACGTATACATGCCAGCTACGCATCGAGAGAACTCCAGCCCAGCTCTTATACGTATAAGCTGTCTGGTTGTTCTAGAATCAACTACATCTCAAGCCACTAAATAACGATAAAATGACGAATCAAGTGCATGAAGGTTGATCAGACCATAATATACTGATTCTAGAAATAGATAAAATTGTTAGAGTCGATCCCTAATAATACATTTATCACGAACAAGCTAGAAGAAAATTTAAGCTTGTAAAAGACTAGGCTAATATAACAGCAAGAATCAAATATAAGACAAAATATAAATAAGGAAGATAACGATAATAACAACTAAATATACCTGAAGTCTTGGTGAAGCAACAGTTATCCATCAATGCACTAAACCTTGATAACTTCGTCTAATACATGGAAAGATCATCAGGTCCTTAGGGGACTAGCAAAATACATATAAACATGTCTCTAATAATAGTAAATAACATGCAGTGGAAGGATAATGAAATAAAGATAGAAGAAACACATAGGTGATGACACAAGAGTAGGAGTAATGCTACTACTCGTGGCTACAAGGTAAAGTCGAGTAAAACCACAGTACGACGCGAGCTAACGGTCCTATAGAAAGCAAAATGGGGCGTGGTAACTATCTATATAAAGTCCCTACTACAGCACGGGGCATGCTAACGATCGAGAGTGGTCAACAGCCAGGTAATAATAACATCGACAAGGTTCTAAGGAGCAAGTCCTTTATGGAGTCTCTATCGAAACACGGTGCATACTAACGACAAAGGGGGAACTAGTCATGTAGAAAGTCTCTATCACAACAGGACTGTGTGTACTAACGATCGAGTATAGGGAACAGGTAAAGGTACATAAAGGGGCACTGACACGAGTAACTATGTAAGTACATGAAAGAAAATATAAGACAGGTGACATGGTAAATCATGAAATAAAGCATGACAGGCATCAAGTATATAAAAGAAAAAAGACATATACAAACAGAAATAAAGGAGAGTATGCATGTAAAATAAACTGTATAGAGGGCAAGGTATACTTGTCTAAGTTGTTATGTATTTTTGAGGTTAATGGTACAAATATTATATCCCAAAAAGGTCTTCTACGAGTCAATGGTCTAACCATAACTAAAATATAAATTTTTATTAATTAATAAACTTAGAATATTTAACATAGGTTTGAGGGGTATTATGCAATTACTGATTTGTTAGGGATTGTATGTGAAATTTATACCTTTAAGAGTAACTTCAACATTTGTTATTTCTGGATATGGAGGCAGAGAAACAGTACACGTGAGTTATATACTGTTCATTAATCTTTTTCCCGTGGACAATAAAATAAAAAAAATAAGAGAACTGCTCTCTCGTCATCCCATGGCACAAGTGTCCGGCGATGGTGGCTCAATAAATCATACAAGGTCGAAGATATACGGGAAACTGTGGAGTCTCAGCGGCATCGGCTGTGGCACGTGGCCGGTCGACTACGGCGTAGCTATGGAGTGGCAACGATGACCATGATTGTAGGTTCGAGGCGAGGTGGACTGCAAGTGGTCATGGCAGAGGAACCTCAGCGCTAGGGGCATCGGGACAGTCAGACAGGCACCGGGATGGCAGCTCGCGGTCTGGCCGTTCAGTTTTGGAGCTGTTCTCGCTCGGTCTGAGGAGAGTCGAGGTTTGCGGAGTTCACGGCAACACGAGCATTGGGATCAGACGTTTGTCGGTCATATGAGGCTCAGTTAGGCAGCATGGTTGTTGGGAAAGAAACGCAAAAACCTTTCCCCAAACCGGAGAGTACCTGCGAGAGGACCGAGCAATACAACGCACGAACCCAAAAAACAAACACACAAAACAATCCACGCAGACACAGAGAATTTTTGACGTGGAAAACCCTTGCGGGAAAAACCACGGGACGATCGGAGTCCAACCCTGAGAAGCCTCCACTAATGGAATAGAAGAATTACACCCTCTACAAACTCCTCCCGATCCAAATCGGATCCCCACAACACTCAGAGATAAGAACAATAATTACAAGGCTACGAAGAGCGAGAACGACGAGTAGAGATTACCCGAACACGATCTCCTTCGAATGGCGACCTTCAATCCTCTGTCTTCTTCTCCGAAGTTGTAATGGCACTCTTGCCTCCTTCCTCTCTCAAACTTGTGTTCCTTGCGATAATGATGCGTTGCACTCCTGAATTAGGGTTGAGAAATCTCAATATAACTCCCTAATCCCGCAACCAACTTAGACCGTTGGATTAGATCCAATGATGAAAACTCATCCAGAAATTCGCTTCAGCCCCCGACGACACAGAGTTTGGCCAGAACTCTGTGTGGGGCAACCAGCACCTACTGGCCAAACCCTGGAACGGCCAGACCGAGTTCGGCCCGAACTCGCCACGGGACCGAGTTCGGCCCGAACTCGGATCCCCTGCTTCCAGCAGCTCCAGCAGCAGCAGCAGCAACTCTGTCGCCTACTTCCCGAGCTTCTCCGACATCGGACGGCGCTGGTCACACTCTGGGGCCTTCTCCACATAGGTTGGGAACCCCACCCACTCCAACAAATCTCCCCCTTCACAACTATGGGGAGGATGTCGTCATCCCGACGACCTGCCTGCAGTACTCAAACTTCCCTCTTGGTAGAATCTTCATGAACATATCAGCTCCGTTGTCATCTGTATGCACCTTCTCAAGCTCCGCGTCCTTCTTCTCAACCACATCCCGTATGCAATGATACCGAGTCTTGATGTGCTTGGACCGGCTATGAAACGTCTGATTCTTTACAAGGTGGATCGCACTCTGACTGTTGCAAAGCAAAGTATACTGCTCTTGCTTCAGTCCCATTTCCTGCAACAGCTTCTTCATCCACAACAGCTCCTTGCAAGCCTCCGTCGCCGTAATGTACTCTGCCTCTGTCGTCGACAAGGCAACACACTTCTGCAACCGCGACTGCCACGATACTGCTCCTCTCGCAAACATCATCACGTAGCCCGAAGTCGACCGCCTCGTGTCTACATCTCCAGCCATATCAGTGTCGGTATACCCAACCAGCTTCGGCTCGTCACCACCAAAGGAAAGTCTCCAACCAGTAGTGCCCTGAAGATATCGTAGAATCCACTTGACCGCACTCCAATGTACCCTTCCAGGATTTGAAAGATACCTGCTAACTGTACCAACTGTATGAGCAATATCTGGCCTCGTACACACCATAGCATACATAAGGCTTCCCACAGCTGAGGCATATAGAACCCGCTCCATATCTTTCTTTTCGTCCTCGGTAGATGGACACTGTTCCTCAGTGAGCTTAAAGTGAGCCGCGAGGGGGGAACTCACTTTCTTTGACCCGTCCATCCCGAAATGCTGAAGTACCCGATGAATGTACTTCTTTTGGGACAAGTGTAGCAGCTTGGTCTCTCTCTCTCGGCTGATCTCCATCCCAAGAATAGTCTTCGCTGCGCCCAAATCCTTCATAGAGAAGGCCGCGCCCAGTTGGCGCTTCAACTCCGCTATCCTAGTGGCATTCCGATCCACTAATAGCATATCATCAACATAGAGCAACAAAATGATAAAATAATCATCGACAAAATACCTCACAAATGTACAATGATCCGACGTCGTCCGTGCATAACCATGCTCCCCCATAAACGACTCGAACTTCCTGTACCACTGCCTCGGAGCCTGCTTCAGACCATACAAGCTCTTCCTCAACCGGCAGACCAAATGTTACTTGCCCTTCTCACAGAATCCCTCTGGCTGCTCCATGTACAACTCCTCCATAAGATCACCGTGGAGGAATACTGTCTTCACGTCCATCTGCTCGACCTCCAAGTCGAAACTGGCTGCTAATGCTAGCACCACCCGAATAGACGAATGTTTGACGACAGGCGAAAAGATCTCACCATGATCCACGCCTTTCCGCTGACCGTAGCCTTTGACTACCAGCCTCGCTTTGTATCGAGGGCGAGTAGCATCTTCCGTCTGCTTCACTCTGAACACCCATCGATTCTTCAAAGCCTTCTTGTCCTTTGGCAACCGCACCAGATCATAAGTGGAATTGGTGTGCAAGGAACTCATCTCCTCCTGCATAGCCACCATCCACTCCTGCCTGTGTTCGTCTTCCATATCCTCTGCGAAACTTTCGGGCTCCCCCCCCGTCAGTCAATAGCACATACTCATCAGGTGAGTATCTCGTAGATGGTCGACGATCTCTGTCACTCCTTCTCAGTGGAGCCACTGGTGCTGGCTGTATACCGACAGCCTCCGCCCCTTCAGGAACTACCTCTCCGGCATGCTCATCCTCCTGAGGGACACCCTGACCACCATCAGCAGGCTGATGATCAAGGTTGGGAGCAACTCCATGTACCGGCTCCCCCATAACTGGATCCTCTGCGATGTCCTCTGGAAACTGCTCGAAGCAAAATGACTCTAACTCAGGCAATTCCTCAGCCTCAGAAGGCGTCTCGGAATCCTGAGTATTGGTCATGGTCTGATCCTCGACGAACACCACGTCCCTGCTTCTGTAGAGCTTTCCTTCCACTGGGTCGTAGAGTCTATAGCCAAACTCATCCCGACCATAGCCGACAAAGACGCATCGCCTCGTCTTCGGCTCAAGTTTGGTCCTCTCGTCCTTCGGTACATGCACGAAGGCCTTACAACCAAACGCCCGCAGGTGATTGTATGACGGCTCTTTGCCGTACCATACTTTATCAGGCACATCACCCTGCAAAGGAGCACTAGGAGACAAATTAATAATATAAGCAGCTGTGAGAAGAGCCTCACCCCAATAAATGCCCGGCAAGTTTGCTTCTGACAGCAAATACCGCACCCTCTCCATCAGTGTCCTGTTCATGCGCTCCGCTACACCATTGAGCTGAGGTGTCTTTGGCGGAGTCTTCTGGTGTCGTATCCCTTGCTCTCTGCAATACGCATCAAAGGGACCGATGTATTCGCCGCCATTGTCGGACCGAACACACAACAACTTCTTGCCCGTCTCCCTTTCAACAGAGGCATGAAACTCCTTGAAAGTAGGCAGCACCTGATCCTTGGTCTTTAAGGCATAGACCCAAACCTTCCTGGAACAGTCATCAATAAAAGTCACAAAGTAAGAAGCACCACCAAGAGATTTTACCTTCATAGGACCGCAGACATCCGAGTGAATCAACTCGAGCAACGCCGGCTTCCTCGAACTTGGGTGACTTTGGAAACACACCCTATTTTGCTTCCCAGCTAAACAGTGCGTGCATTTCTCCAACTTTGTAGACTTGAGCCCCGGAATCACCTTCCTGTTCACCAAGTAGCTCATCCCCTTCTCGCTGATATGGCCGAGCCGCCTGTGCCACAACTCGGTAGACGCATCACTGACTGCGTTCACCTCCTGTGCCCCCTCTGCGCTCCCCTCCATATAGTAGAGACCGGACTTCTTGCTTCCTCTGGCAATCACCATCGAACCTCTGGAAAGCTTCTACTGACTATTCCCGAAGAGACTGAAGAATCCCTCGTTATCCAATCTTCCAACCGACACCAGGTTGAAATGGATATCAGGGACATGACGAACATCCTTGAGAACAAGAACCGCACCCGTCTTCGTTCTCAAATATACATCTCCAACGGCAACCGCCTTCGACACATCTCCGTTGCCCATCTTCAACACTCCACAGTCGCCTGTAGTGTAAGTGGCAAACAGTACCCTATTGTGAGATACATGTGCTGAAGCCCCTGAGTCCACCAGCCAAGAATTGTCATCGCAGGCGAGGTTAGTAATGACCTCATCACCTACGACGATCACATCGCCTCCATGCACCGAGGCCGTCGCTGTAGTGTTCTCTTCTTGCTTCCCCTTGTTGCCCTTCTTCTCTCTCTTCCAAGCGAAACAATTCTGCTTGATATGGCCCTTCTTACCGCAATGGTAACACTCCGAGTCCTCGTACCGACCTTTGGACTTCTCCCTGCTCTTGTCTCTGCCACCACCTGGACCCCTGCTTTTGCCCCTTCCGCGGCTCTCTGAAACAAGTGCCTCTGAGTGATGGGATGTAGATGAAGTGCCCTGAGAACGTCTCCGTATCTCTTCATTCAACACACCGCTCTTGGCAAACTCCAGACTGACCACACCCTCTGGAGCAGAAGCGATCATAGATACTCGTACGGTCTCCCACGAGTCTGGCAATGTACACAGCAGCCACAGTCCCTGAACTTCATCGTCGAACTTGACTCCCATAGAAGATAGCTGGTCAACCATGCCCTGGAAATCACTCAAGTGATCCGTAATAGACGTTCCATCTTTGTACCGCAGACCCATCATCGTCCGGATCAGGAACAACTTATTTATCCCGGTCTTCTTCGCGTACAAAGATTCCAGCTTATCCCATAACGTCTTCGCGTGCTCAATATTGGCAACGTGGTTGTACACGTTCTCGTCAACGAACTGCCTGATGTATCCGTACACTTGTATATGCTCGAATTTCCAGTCCTCTTCGGATTTATCACTGGGCATCTCGGATGCAAATACGGGCAGATGTAGCTTCTTGACGAACAATAAATCCTTCATCTTGCTCCGCCAATAATGATAGTTTGTGCCGTTCAGATTCACCATGCGCACCGGCTTCGCGTCCATCTCTCCTCTCTGGTTCCTCTGTCAACTCCTGACACCCTTTGAACCCAAAGCTCTGATACCACTCTGTTGGAAAAGAAACGCGGAAACCTTTCCCCAAACCGGAGAGTACCCGCGAGAGGACCGAGCAATACAATGCACGAACCCAAAAAACAAACACACAAAACAATCCACGCAGATACAGAGAATTTTTGACGTGGAAAACCCTTGCGGGAAAAACCACGGGACGATCGGAGTCCAACCCTGAGAAGCCTCCACTAATGGAATAGAAGAATTACACCCTCTACAAACTCCTCCCGATCCAAATCGGATCCCCACAACACTCAGAGATAAGAACAATGATTACAAGGCTACGAAGAGCGAGAACGACGAGTAGAGATTACCCGAACACGATCTCCTTCGAATGGCGACCTTCAATCCTCCGTCTTCTTCTCCGAAGTTGTAATGGCACTCTTGCCTCCTTCCTCTCTCAAACTTGTGTTCCTTGCAATAATGATGTGTTGCACTCCTGAATTAGGGTTGAGAAATCTCAATATAACTCCCTAATCCCGCAACCAACCTGGACCGTTAGATTAGATCTAATGATGAAAACTCATCCAGAAATCCACTTCAGCCCCTGACGACGCAGAGTTCGGCCAGAACTCTGTGTGGGGCAACCTGCACCTACTGGCCAAACCCTGGAACGGCCAGACCGAGTTCGGCCCGAACTCGCCATGGGACCGAGTTCGGCCCGAACTCGGATCCCCTGCTTCCAGCAGCAGCAGCAGCTACTCCGTCGCCTACTTCCCGAGCTTCTCCGACATCGGACGGCGCTCGTCGCACTCCGGGGCCTTCTCCATATAGGTTGGGAACCCCATCCACTCCAATATGGTTTCCTGAGGGTGTCGAGGGGTAACGATTGGACCGGAGTAGAGGCAGGTCAGGTTTGCTGGTGAAGAGAACGAAAGTGGCCACAAACACAGTCGAAGGAGGGGCTGCAGATGTCCCAAAGACTAAGGCGAGGTGGTGTGGTTCATGGGCCAAGCGAGGTCGGAGCCACCAGAGAGCGGCCGAAGAAGATGGAGGGGGAAAAAAGGGCGATGGTGAAGTGGCCTCGGCGGCTAGGTTTTTTTTCTTGTTCTTTGTTGCCCCACATGAATCTTTATATATAAGGATGTAGCTAACATGGGAGAGAGGGAGAGAGTGGATTTGGGCTATCCTTGGGCTTGGGCTGAGATTAGTCCCAATATTTGGGAAAATTTTGTTGGAAAATTTTATTAGGCTTAGGGTTTGGCGAAAATAATAATAATAATAACAATACTACTATTACTAATAACAATATTACTTTAAAAAAAGTTCTCAAAACATTCTAACAATATATATATATATATATATATATATACACACACACACACACACACATGTGATAAATACCTGAAATATTTATAGAAATATAATAAACCATCTAGTTGTAATATATATATATATATATATATATATATCACTACTAAAATATGGCAGATTAGCGACGTCCAGATACGTCGCTAATTATAGAAAATATGTCGCTAATCGTAATTAGCGTCGACTTTAGCGACGGAAAATGAAGGTCGCTTTAAAGCTAGTCGCAGATGACAAATTCGTCGTTCTACGTCGCTGTTTGCGACGTCACTGCCGTGTCGCTGGGTCGTCGCAAAGTTAGCGACGTAGAGCGACGAAAACTTTACATCGCAAAATTAGCGACGTAGTGCGACTACTTAGCGACGTTTATTTCTATTTATGTGATGACATAGCATGACTGCCACGTCAGTATAGTAGCGACGTACAACGACGTAATGCCGCTAATTAGCGACGTATAGCGACGTCCCCATACGTCGCTATACGTCGTAGATCCGTCGCTATCCGTCGCAAAATACTGAAAAAATTAAAAAAAATATAATCTATATTTTTGTTATGATGTGTGTCTGTGTTTACAGTGTGTGTGAAGTGCAGTGTTCGAACCATCGACAGTTTCGCTTACTGTTCTATGTTTTATCTTGGATAGAAAGAGCAACAGTTCAGGGTGCACTTCTCAGAGCTTCCTCTTCACGTCCTTCTCGGGATCCTGTACGACGTCCCGAGAGAGTGAAGGATGTGAAAATGAAGCTCTCAGAAGTACACCCTGAACAGTTGCTCTTTCTGTCCAAGATAAAACATACAACAGTATTCGAAACTATCGATGGTTCCGAACACTGTATTTCACATACACTGTAAACACAGACACACATCATCACAAAAATACATATTATATTTTTTAAAAATTTGGGCAGCACCTTCTTTGTATATCAGATCATCGCTTATAACCCAGCGTAGGTATATTTGTCATCCCCGTCGCAGATATCATCATATATAATTAACAGTCTCCCATCATAACAGTCTACAACTAATAGATGAATAACAGTCTCCCATCATAACAGTCTACAACTAAATATCATACATGTACTCAATAAAATACCAAGAAATTAAATATCACAAACATACATGTCCAACAAACATACATGTCCAACAGAGTCAAATAATAATGAAAATCAGTGTACAGAACGGTCAATGGGCCCATAGGGCCAATACATACAAAGATGATAAAAAAAAATCTACTAGATCACTGAGGACCCCTGCCGCACATCTGGGATAGCATGTACTCATACTGCTCTTGTGTGAGCTGTACCGTAGGGGCAGTAGGAGGTAGTACAATGTCTGGAGTCGGCGCCGTCGATTGACCGGGAGGATGTATCTGCTCCAGCTCTCGCAGTCGCTCACCATGCGCAGCAAGGGTACTCACCATCCTCTAAGTACTCTCCTCAATCGAAGCCGATACCTGAGTGAGTGAGGCAGACATGGTCCTCTGCGATCCCTCCAGCTCGACCTTTCTATGCTCTGTGCGATACGTAGACTCGGTGAGCGTGTGCAAGATGGCAGCTGTAGCCTGCTGTAGACTCATCAGCTCCTGTATACTATGCTCGACCATATCAAATCGTCCGGTGATCATCGGAGGGTCGGATCGTCGCTCTGCGATAAGGTGATCAGAAATCTGTTGCTGCAACTCGCGACGCAGCTCGTCGATTTCACGACGAATATCCTGAGCTCGTGATGACGCCTGGGAAGCTGAAGACTGCGTACTGACAGAGGGGTCCCGGGATGACTCTGAAGCCAAATAGGCACCGTAGGATCCCGTACCGTAGTACGTACCCTTCTGAAGACCGCCAACGACGATCATCCAGAGGTTGTCCGGCGATGGAGCTGTAGGCGGCTGGGAGGAAGTACCAGCCCCTCCCTCTGCTGGCGCACTAGCAGCAGCAGCTGCCTTCTCTTGTAGCCGAACAAACTCGGCCTAGAACAATGTTTGCTAACGTATAAGTATTTGCTAAAGTCTATATTGATATCTATTTTCCTGTTTTCTAAATTATAGTAAACTAATATAAAGAATAGAATGTACATATGCCTGCATCGCCCTCTCGTCAATGAACTCCCCAGCCCTCCGATGGGTGACCAGGAAGACGGTCACCATGTTGGGGTCCTCACCCTTTTTTACCTGTTAAAATATATTATCTATTATTAGTATTAAATATTCTATCCAACTATATATAAAATGATGTCTGTCATTGCAAACGTATCAGACGACGAAAATGCTCCGTCATCGGAATGGAGCCACAACACCACTTACTGGCGCTCGACCGCGCCACCTTGGCCTTGTCAGACCGCTCCTGGTACCTGGCCTCAGCGAATCTAGCCTTCATCGCAGTCCACTGCTCTGGCGTGATCCAACCATGGATCGGCTTTCCGGAGTGATCATGAGACTTCTGGTCGTAGATCGCATCACGGATGAGCTTGACTGCGACGGCAAAAAATTGGGCCTCGATCTTCGCCGTCCGGTGTGGTGGATAGAAATAGGTCCTCTACAAGAAGTAAAATAGAAAAGTTATATAATATACACAAATGATTATTAAAATTTAAAAATAAACAAATTTTTACCTTAAAGTGGGCCAACCAAAAGGCCTTCCTATCTGCGGGAGCATCTGAGTAGTTAATCCAAGGCCCACCATAGTTCTGCCTCAGAAATAACCCCAGCTGTCTCTGTACTGCAGGAGGCCGATATCTATATAATAATAAATTTCATGAATATATATGTACATATAATCATTTGAGAAATATATATTAACTAGTTAACTTACTTCGTAGGCCCGTCCGTCAAAATCTCCATACGCGTCTCGTTTGGGGGAGCGCATGGAGGGTCGCTCTCACCTCCTGGCTGGGCAGGATCAGTCTGATCGCCATCCTCCATATGCTCGACGTCGGCTCTCCCCATGGAGCCGTCGGCAGGAGGAATGCTAGACGCGGGAGGAATGCTGGACGCGAGATCAGAAATGCTGGACGACGAGGGAGGAGTCGCCAACCTGCTGGAACTGCCCTGTCCCGGTAATGGACCGGGAACAGAACGATACACTGGCGTACTCGGAGATGAGGATGAGGGTACGGAATCTGCATCCCCAGCCCGAGGCAGACGGGACTGCCTAACATAACATCCTTCGCGTCGTCCGGGTCTAGTCATACCTGATAATAACATATGACAATAAGACAAATATACATATTTATATGATAGACATCACAGATTTTTCAAAAATATCATAGTCACAGATAAAAGTGTCACTAAAGTATCACAGATTTATACGATAAAAGTGTCACTAAAGTATCAAATATGATGATAAAACAAACGTACATATTTAATCCTCTTCTGAAAATTTATCTAGTTCGTTTAGCTCATCTTCTTCTTCTTCTTCTTCTTCTTCTTCTTCTTCTTCTTCTTCCTCCTCTACATCTTCACTTTCATCTGCATCTTCCTCTTCAGATAATTCTACTTCTTCTACACAATTAGATGTGTAATGAGGAACTTCCATCGTGTCTACTTCTATAATATTTGTTACAAGAGGTAGTTCATCCTCCTGATAAGCTATATCGTCAACCTCAAAGGTATTTCTAGCTTTGGTCTTGCATACTGCCCACAAGTCCGACCTTGTTGTTCCCCGTTTATGATAACTTGTGAAGTACACGAGCTGAGCCTGACTTGATAGGACAAATGGTTCATAGGCTTGATATCGATGCCGATAGTTTATATCCATAAGACCGTGCTTGTCTACTATCCACCCTTGACCTTCAATCGGATCGAACCAATCACACCTGAAAAATACAATCTTAGCAGGCTCTATTCCATAACTATATGTCAGCTCCACAATCTCCCGTAGGACGCCATAGAAATTGTTGTCCGCATCAACTGTAACACCCAGTTTTCCAGTGAGGGTATTTTTGTCATTTTTGGGGTATTTTAATTTATTAGAATTAATTAGAATTTATGGGAATTTTTAGGAATTATTTGAAATTGTTTGACTATGTTGACTTTTGACTAGTGTTGACTTTGTAGACCTACCTAGAAGCTAACCCTAGTTAGTGGGCCATGGTTAGGTCAAGTGACTCTAGTCTAACCTAGCCTAGCACTTGGTTTAAGTCATTTTAGCAATAGGATTAGAAGTCACAAGTCATGACTTATGGTTCTAGAACCTTGATTAAGTTTAATCTACTTTTAGCTTTGTAGCTTGGCCCAAGGCCCAATATTTTGGCTAAGCCTCATCCTAAACCCTAGTGGCCGGCCACACTATCAACATAGGGATTCCCACCATATAAAACCCCTTCCAAATCTAGGGTTGCCTCTTTTCTTTAGGAAGAGCCCTATTTTCAAGGAGGTGAGTTCTTGTCTTAATAAATTCATCATAAATCCATTATAGGTCCTAAAATCCCCAAATTAGTTGCAATAGTTTCTAATACTGTTCTTCTTGCTGTTATGAATGATTTGGTTCAGTTTGGAGTTGATTAGGATTGATTGGGATACCAAGCAAGGAGCTAGCAAAGGACTTTTTCTATTGAAGTTTCACAAGGAGGTATCTTCTTCAAATCTCAATGAAAATTCATGTAGTCCTCACCAATAGGAAGCCCTAAGGGTCCCCCTAATGCCTGGATAAGTTTCGAGTCAAGTGTCGGAGGATTTATGTCCATTCTGGACACGTATCAGTACACTGGTTTGGTGTTCGACATAATGCCACTGAGAGCCTGTTGATCGAGTTTGTCTATTGTTTTTGAATAGGGAATAGGTTTTAGATCTAGCTTTTGGTTTCCTGTCTTCGTGTCATAGTTTTCGTGTCTTCCTGTGTCGCTTGATGTTGTGGACGCGCGCGCGCACACGCCGCGGGCTGCTACAAGGAATCCCCTGCTACTCGGGGGCAAGATCTCCCTGGACACAACACATGGACACGAAATATTTGACACACACGTTGGGGCAGTATCTGTCATGACACTCCCCAAGTGGCACGACCTCTCGTGTCGTGTCGGGGGTGCACGAGACACCGCACGGGTTTTGCACAGGCTGTGTATCGTGTGTATTTTTGTTTCTGATATGAGTGTGTGGACACGCCTGTGCGACACGACACGGCGGTGCAGGGTGTCCTATGGATAGTTCTATAGGTAGTGAACCTGTGCTATTGAACACGAGCTTTGGATTGACCCCTGTTGTGTACACGAGACTCGTGCACACGTGCACGAGGACACAACACATTAGGCACTGTCTTGTGCACTGTTGTGTGGACACGTTTGTGTCCAATTTCATGGACACAAAAAACTTGTGTAGCATGCACTAATTGTAAATAATAGTTACCAACCTCTGTAATTAGGTTTTAAATCAATTTTATTAGTGATTTGCCATTTCCCCATTTCCTGAAATGTAGTATCAGCCATTTATTTCCAGATTTCAATATTTGGTTTTGATTAATGAATTAACCTGCAAATCATTGTTAATAGCATGTTTTTAAAACCCAAATCTGTTCTCCTATGTGTTGTCTAACTATAGTTCAAATTTTGGGATGTTTGGTGTTGGGTGGATTTTGGAATTGAGATGGGAAATGTGAGGACTACAATTTGTTCCAGATTTCTTTGTTTTGATACCAACAAATGATTTCCTTTCCTTACTGCAATTTTACTGATTGATGAATACCTGAGATTGAAAGGGGTCCAGTTTTGATTCTTAAAAAGGTTTTGAATGATATACTTATGATATAGTTTCAAGTTCACATTGTTTAAGTTTAACTGAGTTTGAAAGGGGGGGGGGAATAGTAAATTGAATTCCTTTTCCCTTTCTTCTTAAACTGAGTTTTAGTTTCAGTTTCCTATAACCTGAGAATTCACTGAGATTAACTGTGATTACATTTTCACATTTGGTGTGTTAGCTTAAGGTAAAACTGAGAGTTGTGGGCATGATTTGATTTCCTTTCCTTTTTCCTTCTTCTTAACTGGAATATTGATGTGTAATCTTAATATGAAAACTGGGTTTTGAGTTCAGTCTATATAACCTGGGTTGTGTTAACTCAGTTGAGCTATAGACTTAAATCTGGATTTATTGAATGAAGTGTTGAATTGCCCTTTCCTCCTATTCTTTACTGTTTTCCTAACTATTTTTCTTTCACTGTTTCTTTCAATATACATGTACACTTCATTGATACACACATTTCTCCTTATTCCCTGTCACTTTTCCTGCAAACTGAACACACTTTTCTTTCTTCACTGCTTGGTATTCCTGCACACACAAGACACATACACATTTCATTTGACACACCTAGTTACACTTGATAGCACACCACACAAACACACATCCTCTTCACTGATTGTATTTTATGCACATGTGCTAGTCACTGTCCACACACTCTTGATTGTATACACACACACACATGCTTCCCCTCTATGCACATATTCATGCATCTTTAGAAATGAATGTCAATATGTAGTGTGTGCAATGTGAATACCTATGTACTTGTGAGTGTATGTCTATATGTATGTACATATAACATTTAGCCTAGGTATACTTAGTGTTAGATCTATGAATATTGTACCTATATATAATGTGTATGTATAGGTGTAATAGGTACTTGGAATGGTGTGTGTTATCTAGAATAGAGTTATTAGACCTAGCTAGTTGAGTTTAGTCTAGTTTAGACAAGGTTGACCTAGTTTGACTTCTAGGGTTGACCAAAGTTGACCAAGAGTTGACTTTGGCCTAGATTGACTTAGAATCATATAGAATGCATAGTATGACTCCATTTTGCTATTCTGGACTTGTTGTGACTTGTGCTGTTCTATAGGAGACAGACACCACTCCTCGGACAGTATATTCTCTTCAGACACTCAGGCTATCTGGCGAGTACATTCTCTGACCGTTTCATACTTGTATGGATTTACATTCTTGCTCTAGATTACTGTACTTGATGCTGACACGATCTTTATCACGGATTGGTACTATATGGATCTTCTTCTGAGATGTTATCTCCTTGTATTCACAAGTACATATTGTGATGTGCGTTTCACTTACATATTGTATTTATTGAATGCCCTTATCATTGTACACTTATTGTGCATATTATACTCTCAGTATCACATTAGCCATTGTACAAGCCATTGTACAAGCCATTATATAAGGTAACGTAACTGAATTGGATCCTTGTGTATTGATTGGGGAGGGGGAGTAGAAATGGTTATGCGATCAATCGTATTGTATAAGAAATTGTATATGTCCATTGTACACCCACGTACAAAGGAGTCCCATTTTATTGTATAACCTAACCCGTTTATATAACCATATTGTGCTCTAAAATCACATGTTCCTTACAGTCTTACTTATCATATTTAGATATTTTCTGTTATTAAATCTCTACTGTTTTTCATATATCTTCTTCTTTCAGCGTTTCATGTACTTTACTCTATTGCATGCTTTATATTTCCTAACTCGTTATGAACTGCATGAGATGTTTTGTGCTCTCTCCCGTCCTGACTGGACCTGTTGAAAATTTTATAGAGGATGAGGAGGAGGCCTGCATAGACACCTACTATGGGGCAGCTGTAGATGCCATGTGTGACCCAGATTTCCAGCCTGATCCACTAGTTTAGAGACTGAGGCTCCCTAGTCGAGGTTTTCTATTTTTCTATCATTTGAGATCCAGATTGTATATATTCTTTTAGTTCAGCACTAGAGTCTTGTATTGAGCTGGATGTTCTGATTTGTTATGTCAGTAGACACTTAGACTCTCTGGTTGTGTTTATGTGGTTTTTTCTTCATTCCAGTATTTATCTATCTATCTTCCTATCTTTTCATTCTGCTTTAGATGTGATTGAGACTGTATATTGCTATGTCACCTCCATTCGGAGTGTATATACTGTACAGGTACCTTTATATTGTTAGATGATTGACCTAGGACAACGTTCTACCGCCGACACTGCGGCGTAGGCTGGGCGTTGTTACGTCTCGTACCCTCACAGTGGGTGCGGGTCGTGACATCAACATCTTTGTAGTTCGAAGATCTGATACACAAACAACTATTTTTGGTAGAATCGAGATCCACAAAGTTGTCTCTGATCGGGCAAGTTGTTAACTTGAACCTAAACCCATTAACACAGTAGCTTGGCCATATTTTTGCAGCATAAATTGGTCCCTTGGCTAGCGTTCTAATAGACTCATTCTCAAGTCTTGCGTATGGACGATCGACCTAAATACCACAAAAAAATAAATTAAGCTCATTCTCAAGTGCATATACAGAAAGGTAATTACAGAGTTCTCAAGTCTTACATATGCACTCAACCATGATGAAAAATAATGTCTTATTTCTTGTTCTAGTTCTTCTTCTGTTATGTGTGGCCTACCTGACCTCACATCATCATTAAATATGCTGAAAACAACATCGTTCAATTAATGTAATAGTATAATAATCAACACTATTAAAATAATGTAGACATATTAATTACTTACCCATCCAGCTTTTCTACTTCATCATCGTCGCAGTTGAGTAATACATACACCTGAGCAGCCCTTAGCTCATCATCGTTCAGATATCTCTTCTTCATTTTACCCGATAGCTTTTCTGGGGCATTGAATACCTTCAGTATTGTATCATTACATTCATGATCTCCGTCGTCGTTTCTGGAAGCTCTTGTTCTATTAGTTGTAATATGAGGCTTGAAATACATCGAACAAAAGTTTGTGATCTCCTCAAGAACATAGGCTTCACAAATAGAACCCTCGATCCGTGCCTTATTTTTTACCTTTCATTTTAGGTGATTCAAATATCGCTCGAATGGGTACATCCATCGATATTCGACGGGTCCACCAACACGTGCCTCATAGGATAGATAAATCGACAAATGCTCCATAGAGTCAAAGAATCCAGGAGGAAACACCCTCTCTAGCTTGCACAGTGTTACCGCAATGTCCTTCTCTTGCTTTTCTAGACGATCAACAAGCAATTTCATAGAACAAAGATCCCTGAAAAATATGCTAAGCTCCGTCAATGGATCCCAAACTGCTTGCGGTAAGAATTATCGAAATATAATTGGAATTAACCTCTCCATGAATACGTGACAATCGTGGCTCTTCATACCCGTGAATTTGTTTTCCTTCGGATCGACACATCTTCTCAGATTTGACACATATCATCCCTGGATCCATCGACAAAGTCTCACTTTATCTTCCTTGTCCAGTGAGAAAATTGACTTCGGCAGGAACTATTTTCCATTCTCCTCTATCAAATACAACGCAGGGCGTTTGCATATTTTTTCTAAGTCCAACCTGGCCTTGGGATCGTCTTTCGTTTTTCTCTTTACGTCCATCACAGTATTAATTATGTTAACAAACACATTCTTCTCAATATGTATGACATCAAGATTATGTCTGATCAGATTGGTACTCCAATATGGCAGATCCCAGAATATGCTCCTCTTTGTCCAGTTATGATCTCTACCAAATCCATCGTACTTGTACCCAGTTGTAGGATCTTCGATAGCACTTGGAAAATCTCTAACCTCCTTCCATATCGTGGCTCGGCACCACCTTGGTGGTGGATCACCATTCTCTACAACGCCGGCACGGAATGCATTCCTATTCCTTCTGAACGGATGATCTTTTGGCAGAAATTGCTGATGACAATCAAAGAAGCACGGTTTTCCTCCGTGTTTCAAGCAGAAAGCCTTAGTACGGTCCATGCAATACGAACATGAGAGACGGCCATGAGTGCTCCATCCAGATAACATTCCATAGGCCGAAAAGTCGTTGATGGTCCACATAAGGGTTGCCTTCATCTGAAAATTCTGCTTCCTGGAAACGTCGTACGTGTTAGCGCCTACTTCCCATAACTGATTCAACTCATCTATCAAAGGCTGTAAGTACACATCAATGTTCCTCTTAGGATTGTTCGGACCAAGAATTATAACGGTTAGAAACATGTACTGAGTTTTTATGCATATCCAAGGCGGTAGGTTATACGGAGTGACAATCACAGGCCAGCACGAATACTGGGATCCTGACAGACCAAAAGGAGTAAAACCGTCAGCAGATAGCCCCAACCTGACATTACGCAGATCTGAAACAAAATCAGGATACACTCGATCAAAGTGCTTCCACGCTTCTCCATCGGATGGGTGATCCAACACTCCTTCAATCTGTTCTCGCATGTGCCAACTCATATTTTCGGCCGTCTCTTTCACCATAAATAATCTTTGCAACTGTGGCGTTAAAGGCAAGTAGTACATTGAATCGGTCGATCTTCTTGCACCGGTAGACCTTCATGTACTAGTTGTCTTATAGCGATCAGCACCACAAAATCTGCACACATCTGCGTTCTTGTCATCTTTGTAGTACAGCATGCACCCATTGCGACAAGAATCGATTTTCTCGTATCCCATCCAGAGCGATCTCACCATCCTCTTAGACCGATAGAAGTCTTTAGGTAACTTAGCACCCGCCGGCAAGATCTCTATAATCAACTCCAACACTCGGTTGTAGCATTCTTGTGAAATGTTAAAATCTGACTTAATGCTCAACAGTCTTGTAACCACCTCCAACGGTAAATGATCTTCACAACCAGGATACAATGGAGTCCTTGCATTCTCCAGCAACTCCATGAACTTTGCAGCATCGACATTCGCTGCCTCCTCAGCTGCATCATGAACGAAACTAGGCCCCGCAGCGTCAAAAACCATGTTCACGCACCCGTCGTCGTATGCATGATTATCTGAAATAAAATTAGGTTTCGCATGCATATACGGCTCAACATAAGGCTCCGGCTCTGATGCTAAAGACACAAGTTCTCCGTGTGCGGTCCACTGATAGTAATTAGGCATGAAACCCCTCGAGTATAAATGATATGTCACTTCCACTTCTGGATAATATTTCACGTTATGACATTTCACACACGGACACTTAATTTTGGTGCCGTCCATGTACTGAGGGAACGCCTTAGCAAACTGCAGGAACTGCTCTACTCCCGCTATGTATTTATCCCGCACACCACACATATTATCAGGACGACGATTGTACATCCATGAACGATTCCGCAAGTAGTAATTCATATCCATTTGGAAATAATTCTGCAAAGATGGACACACATTATCCAATAGGCACAAATTCGTATATTATGTCTTATTATGGGACACACATTAGTAGCGGACAGTTACTATTAACCATGCTATATCGCACATAAGTTTTTGTGCATCCAACGTGTACACATACGCTATCGATTCTTACTGATGCCAATCTCATTCAGACACACTAGATTCGTTTCGATATCGCCAGGGTCAAGTTGAAAATTGTCTTAACATCAATTTTCAAGACTTGAATATAATGTCACCTACAACCGATATCTAAGACCCCATGACAAAGTCAAAGACCCCATGAATATAATGTCACCTACAACCGATATCTCATTCAGACACACTAGATTCGTTGCAATATCGCCAGACCATATATATATAATGTCACCTACAACCGATATCTAAGACCCCATGACAACGTCAAAGACATTATTGACAAGACTTGAATATAACATCAACTAATTACAACTACAACTAGTACTAAATAAGTCTCCTAGTATGATATAGAGGTAAATAAATAGTATACTAGATTGACTGACACTCGACTGAACACCCTCTGGACACATACTCAAGCCTATACTACACACTCACAAAAGAAAAGGAGGAAGGAAAAAAGAGACGACACACAAAAGAAAAATTCAGCGAGTGAGAACCTCACTATGCACGAATATTATTCCGCAATTGCTACCCAAAGTTCTGCGAGGCACGTTGTACCTCGACCTTGGTAACAATTCTATTTTTATTTGATAAATCATCCTGAAACTCTTCGAATTTGACCAGTCGTCCTGAAATTTATCATTCTGACGACCTTGCGTCATTGATGCACAACGACGAGTTTATCCTATAACATAAATTTTGTCCAATTCTAGGACTGCCAAAGTATCATTATTTTGTGGACCCGTAATTTATCGTTCTGACGTATCTGTATCACATCTCTAGATGAAAATTCTGACTACATCACTTGATACATTATGTCATATAATTAACATATTTGAAAGTAATTTTAGAATCCTTAGCTACGGCGATAGATGTGTTATAATACATGTAATATAATTCTCAACCCTTTGGGGGCCTTTGATTCAAAGTTTGGAGGATTGAAAATAGATTTTAGATTTCTTACCTATGTTTGGTATATGTATATATAGAATTGGGGAAAATATGAGATGTTTTATATTTCCAATATTGTGGAAAAGTAAAACCCAAGGTCCCTTTAAGAATAGTTTTGTTTTCATAAAAATATTATTTGAGTATTTTGTTTGGTCGATAATACCCTTTTTTTACTTCAAAAACTATATGGCCATGTTTGGTTCACGGAATCATGCCATTAGAAAAGGAAAGTAATTCATTTCCTATATTTGAATACCAAAGAAAATGTTTGGAAAAGGAACTGATTCCCAAAGAAAAATTAGGGAAAAGTGGTTCCTCCAACCACTTTTGTGTGTGTCCGTGTGTCCGTGTGTGTGTGTTTGTGTCTCTCTCTGTGTGTGTGGGGGGGAGAGAAGAAGGAGGAGGAGTTAGGTTAGGGTTTACCGGAGAGAAGGAGGAGGAGGAGTTAGGTTAGGTCGGATTGGGGGAGGAGGAGCTCGAGGAGGAGGAGGTCGTCGGGGTGGGAGGGAGTTACCGGGGGGGAGGGAGTCGCCGGGGGGGGGGAGGGAGTCGCCGAGAGCTCGAGGGAATACTGAAATTTTCGAGTTTTCGAGTGAGGGGAAAAAGAAAACAGTACTGTGCCCTAAGTAAAAATGTTAGCGACGTCAACAGTCGACGTCGCTAAACGTTGCAACCATTTTAATATATGGCGACATATTTTAATAATATGTCGCTGAACGTCGCTATTCCGCGACGTAATTAATCGACTGTCGCTGAACGTCGCTATTCAGCGACGTTTTACGATGTCAATAGGAGGGAGTCGCTATATTACATATTTGGCGACGGTATTTTGTTCTGTCGCTAAAAAACGTCGCTAATATAGCATATTTTAGTAGTGAATATTCATAAATTCTATGTAATAAAATTTATTCAAATTAAATTCTATTGTTAAGAATATATAAAGCCTAATTATTACATGTTGTTTATACACTCTTATATATATACAAGTGTATATAGTCTAAAAATCCCAAAAATCTTACAATAGCATTTTAAGAAAATACCACCTTACTTCCCAAATTAATTAACACTTTTAATATCCATAACAGTTATATTTTACATACAACAAATATTAAGGAAAAATATTTATTAACCCATTACAAAAAATACGAAAATATATATACGTATACAATAAATATACACCTACATGGACGTCTCTGGCCGTACTACCTATCTACATGGGTTGGGGTTTGATTCGGGTCAAGTCCGGGCTAGTTTGGTACAACCGAATTTCCTAAAAGTCATAATATTAATAAATAACTACTTAAAGTATTTATAGGGGTCAAGTCACAACTTTGACTGGTTTTCCTAGTAGAAACACACTTATGGTTAGGCCTTCCCTACGATGGCTGAAACAGTAGTCGACGCACACAACTACACTAGCCAAGCCAAAATTTCCAGTCGATATGCATCTCAAACTTAACCATGACTAATGACATATTTATATATTATATTAGGCTATTATAAATATAATCATATATATACAAAATTGTATTAAAACCTATTTGGTCGTACAACATCCCAAAATAATATTCAAAATAATTCTACTAAGTCATGGGACCCTAACATGGTTCTAACAATTGGGGGTTGACTAGGTTAGGGTCCAAATATATTTTCTAGTCGAATCAAACTCGAAAAGTCAACCCATGAGTCTCTTGTGTCATTCGTAAATAAATAGCACATGGGGACTCGATTAAGTGGCACACCCTTGGCATGTGTGTCGTAGACTCAAAATGGGTTAAAACCATATGTTGGGTCAACTAGTTTTGATCGATGTAGAGTTCTGAGCTCAAGTTGGAAGATCGATATAGAATTACGATAAATGGTCAAATGGACTAATTTGACCCGAAGTTGCACGAAGTCAAAAGAGTGCTAGGGGCCAAGTTTGGATGGGACATAATATATCAACTTGAAGGTGGACTTGTCTACTTCCAAACTTATGAAGGACGTTTCGAAGGATTGGCCTTTCTTGTGCTTCAAAAATTAATGCTACAAAAAATACATCTATAATCATAATTAAGAAATAAATATAATCTAATAAATAGAAAATCATATAAAATAAAAAATAATTCCCAAAAATCAGGGTCCTCACAAATAAATACAACATTAGAGGCTATATCTCTAGTAGAAGAATGTGTACCTACTCCCTTTGATACATCACCCACGACAAGAGACTATGGATGGTCTGGCATGAATTTCATCTTCTTTTGTAGACTCTCAAAATAGTCCTTGTCAGCAACAACATCTTCAGTTGCTTTGGGTGTGTTCCTTGCATCTTTATCATCACCGTCACTTGCTATATGACTGTTGAACTCATCAAAAGAAACGTTAATCAATTCTTTAACAATCATAGATCTCTTATTAAAAACTCTATATCCCTTACTCTTGGCAACATAACCAAGGAATATCCCTTCATCTGCCTTAGAGTTGTACTTACCCAAGTTAGAGTTGTACTTACCCAAGTTATCCTTGGTGTTCAGGATAAAACAATGATATCCAAAAACTTTGAAATAATAAATATTTGGAATACGATTAAACCATAATTCATAAGGTGTCTTCTTTGATATAGGTCACATCAGAACCCTATTGAGCACATGACAAGCTATACTTACAGCTTCAGCCCAAAAGTATTTTGAAAGACTATGCTGGTTTAGCATGACTCTAGCCATATCGCTTAGAGTTCTATTCTTTCTCTCCACAACACCAATTTATTGGGGAGTTCTAGGACAAAACAACTCATTAGAAAAATCATTTGCATTGCAAACCTTTTTTAAATCAGAATTTATGAATTTGCCTCCATGATCACTTCAAATACGAATAATCATGAAATATTTTTTATTTTGAACCTTTTCGTAGAAAATTTCAAATTCAAAAAGTGCATCACTTTTGTTTGATAAAATAAAAACCCATATATATTTAGAGAAATTATCAACAATTACAAGGCATAGAGCTTACCACCAAAGCTGGCGACTCTACTAGGTCCAAATAAATCCATATGTATTAACTACAAAGGTCTAGAAGTACTTATAACATTTATTGATTTAAATGAGGATCTAATTACTTTGTTTTCCTCACAATCAATACGTACCATGTCTCTCTTGAATGATATTTCTGGTAGTCCTTTACCAATTTCTTCGTTGGTAGTCTTGAGATGGTATCCATGTTTGCATGTCCTAGTCTCATATGCCATAACCAACTTTCATCTTAGTTGACTACTAGTGTAAGCCCCCTGAATTTTAGGATTTATTTTAATTTTTCTAAATGAATTATTTTCAATAAATATTTTATTATAATTATGTTTTATCATTAAATGTACTTTTTCGTGACTTTGACTTCTGTAGCGTCAGAGATGCCAATCTCTAGAAACTCTCTTTATGAGTTTTGTAGTAGACCAGATTATCTTTATTTTGGTAAAAGGTGTCCCACTCAAACTTGTTCCCTTGTGCTCTGTTTGCATCGCATAACTTGCGGGTCAATTTAGGCCAATTGATTATCTACCATAAAAAGCTGATCCAACTTCCAATTTAATTTCAGGGCCCGACATCGGTCCAATCTAATTGACCCAATATATGGTTCTGACCTGTTTTGAGCCTACTATGCACATGTCACTTGCATGGCACCCAATTGATCTCCCGTGTGCTCCTATTTCATCCATGATTATAAATGATTTAAATTTATAATTATGATCAAACCTTAGTCCAAAACATGACCCAACTTGATCCGACACCCAACCCAATTTTATGTGATCCCTATCATAACTACCTAAATACCCCACTAATACATCACTCCTTCTCCCTACACAAAAATATCTCTCTTCCTCTATCTACTTTATCAAATATCTCTATTTAAATATCTCATTTTCTCTTATATATATATAACTCTCTTTCTCTCTCCTCCTTAAAACACTCCTACACATACACCCCCCTTCCCCATCACAACACACACAAACACCCTCCGTGTGACCGGCCCTAAAATCCATGTAGAGAATTCCTATTCTCTTTCTCTCTCTCTTAATATTTTTCTTCCTCATCACTCCACCTCTTCCCTACTCCAAACTGACACCATCATTAACTTTACCTCTACCACCCCGAACACCACCTCCTCCCTTCGCGAACCATACAGCCGCGTACAGCCTCGCCGGCCTACCGCTGTGCCACCGCGAGTGGCCAACAGCAGCATAGCAGCAGCGCAGCAGCAAAGCACCAGCAGCAGCGCAGCAGCAGCAGCTGCAGTGCATGCAGCAACAGCCGTGGCCAGCCGCCGTGCGCCACCGTCAGCGTTGCCGCACGGCCACCCCCTTTAGCAAACCTCCAAGCAGCCTCCTCATGTCGTGCACCCTCCTCCCTGACGTGTATCCTAGACGATTCGTGCATTTGGCACGGGTTTCCGTCGTGACGCGCTCGATTTCGAATCCAGAATTATGTTTAGGGACAGCGACTTCGTACACGTTTTTCGGATAATCCGACCGTTGGATCGATGAACTCTTTGCTCTGTCACAATCTCGGAATATAGCTCTTCACTCCCCTCAAGTTTCATCTGCTATATTTGTCATTTGATATAGCAAAATCGGCCGCCAAGTTGACACTTTAAATTATACTATTTTTGGACAGTTTTGTGGAGCCAACTTCGTCGGCTCGTATCTCTGCCGTCGCACCTCCGTTTGATACACCGTCAGTTCCTGTGCACAGATGGTATAACCCTCTTCCTTCACCTTCAATTTTGTTTCATTGTGAGTACATTTGATTGGTTGAATTTGATGTCAAAGTTGGCCATCCGAATTCGTAATTTCTAACTTGTTAAATTCTATTTTTGAACCCGGGACTCCGGATTTCAATTCCGACACCACCACTAGATTTTTGGCATCGTTCTGGCACAAATTTATATAAATTTTGTTAGATTTGGAGGACGTGGGCCCTGGCACGTATTTTGGTGCAAGCGGGCCCCACAGTTCGAGTCAACGGGTCACCTTGAGATCGACTAGTCGGAATCCAATTTTGCATATACCGTTGAGTTCTTATTATCATTCTAGACTCGTTGACATATAATTTGCTAAGTTTTGAGGACATTGTCTCCGGTACGCTTTTTCCTGCAAATCGAAATTTCAATGTCTTGAGATCGGGTCAACGGAATCCAATTCTGGATATACCGTTGGGTTCGTATCATCATTCTGTATTCGTGGACATATAATTTGCTAGGTTTTGTAGACTTCTATCCTGACACATTTTTCAGTGCAAAGTAGGTCCAACGGCGGACATCATTTTGATCCAAAATTACCATTTTGCCCCTATGTCCAAATTAGACTTATGGGTAGGCTATCTTTGCTAATTTGACCATTCTGGACACGTTAGTGATATTTATTTTATCATCCAATGACATCTGTAGATTTTTGCTTACGTATCACCCTTAATTACAACTAATTCATATTATTAGTGTATATATTTATATGCTTGGTTTTTGTAAAACTTTAAAATGATCCTTGCATTTCTAGGGACTCTAAGTGTTGATTATAGGCTTAGTATCACCCCAAATTGGTCTACTATACTAGATAATCACTTAGCTAAGTGTCCTAGTTAGAAGTCATGGCATACCACTAGTGTTAGAGTTAGCAGTCTAGAGTCTTGAACATAGAATAGAATCTGAGTTTGTTATACCCTTTTTGATAGTGACAGGATACCATGCTTCTTCCTCTGCATTCTTATCACCTTGTCTTGCTCGAGGCGAGTACCCCTATAAACTATATCTTACTACATATGATAATGAATTGCGTATGAACTATGTTAATACAGTTACTTAAATGGAAAATCGTATCTTACATATTTCTATGTATCTCCCGTATGCTTCACATGCTTCTCACAGGCTTGACATGCTTTAAACTGCTCTTAGTATCTTTCACATGCTTTAAACTGCTCTTATATCTCTCACATGTTATAGCTTGGGTTATGGGAAAATTGATAGTTGAGTACGTGATCATACCCCTTTCTTTCGTACGTATGTACCGAGCAAGGTCGTATTACATGCATACCTTGTCGTAGGCCATTATCTCATATTTTTGTACAGATGTACACCTATGCTTGTACACTTGTACATATGTATATTTAATTACATGTTGACTTGTACGCCAGTACATTTTACACCTATTGACCGATCACGTGCCTGCTCCAGTTTTAAACATTATATATACATCTGTCGCCATAAAAAATGTATCCTCTACATGATAGACGGTGATATGACATGATTTTTATTTATTATATCTCTTTTCTTTCCATGTTCAGTATGTTTAGTTTGTAGAACCAGTACTTGCTCCCGTCTTGACAGGATAACGTTGTAGCCATACTTTTGGAGGAAGATTTTGCTCTGTGATCTTTATTATGGGCCTACTGCAGAGGACCAGGTCATTGCTTCCGAGGAAGTCCCACAGGGAACCTCGCTTGGTAGTCTCGCTTAGATTATTTTTGGCTTAGTTATTGAACTGTTTAGACTATATCTTGTAGTTATTGGACTTTGTCGTCAGTTTAATACTTTGGAAGTGTATTATTAAGTCTGTACTTATTTTACTTTTGCTTATAGATGCTGTGTTTGATGAACCTTTTAAAGGTGATATTAGAATTGTTAGTAGCTTAGATTTATTATTGTCTATTCTTAGAACAACTTACTATGCTTTAACCAAGCGTAGGCTGGACATGGCTCGGCCTGGCCCAACAATTTGGGTAGCGGGTCGCGACATGTTTTTAGTGGTACCCCCATGCAGGTCGAGACTTAAGTTGTTTGGTTACGTTATTGTACCAAGTTTGCCTGCAATTAGGATCTTAGGACAACTTGATAATACTAGGGACAACATTTAGAAAACCTAAAGAATTTTTAGGATTGCAACATAGAAAAACTCATCACAACATAGGACCGTTAACTATATTTAGTCTCTTGCTTGAAATTCAGTGGATTACAATTTTGACCAAGATAGTACCTTTGGGATGACCCCTGAGGATCTCACTCTAAATCTTACCTCGAAATATGTTTCCACTTGTTTCCATTTACTCTTGTTTAATTCGTTGTTGAATTTGATTCCAGATATTCGTTGTTGACTTTGATTTTGCATCGAGATAAATTTATGGATTGAGTTAAGGTGTATTATGATAACATATTTGATGATAACAGTGAGAACGTTAAATGTCTGCTTTAGTTATAGAGTTTAGAATTTATCGTAGCCATATTAGCTGGTATGACAAAAACATAGAGCCTGATTTTGGGTATACTTATCTTAGTTATGGAATTTAGATTTTCTCGCAGCCATACCGGTTGGCTTGGCAAGAATTCTAGATAACATGATTATAGGGTGTATACCTTAATTATGACTCTATCGTTTATTGCATCTAAGCTTACTGGTGTGGCAAAAATTCTGGCAACATAATTTCAGGAAGACGTGTATGGTTATCAGATCACGTCTCAACTTGGTTCACTTTGTTATGACCAAATGAGCAAGAATAAATTCTTATCATCATTCTTTTCCGTCTTGATTAACTCTTTCCTATCTACATCCACAACTAGGATTACAGGTTCTCTAGGACTCTCCAACAGGATTGCTTTTATGTTATCTTTTTGGATATAATTGTTTTTATGTTTCATCTTTCCCATGACTTGACTAAACTCTTCTTCGTTAACCTCTTGGGTAATTTTTCTCGTCTTTTTCGGTAATTATTGGAAATGCCTTATAGATTGATCCAAGAAAGGTTCGAGAAAATAGATTTAAACCTTGTATTACGGAATCGAGAGTTTTGCAGCCAGAGAAATACTGGCAAGGCAGGACTTCAGATGACGACATCATGGTTACATATGTTTCACGGATCTTACTTGAACCATACCCTGTGTATTTGATTAATATTTCATGGATTTAACCAAGATAAGTTCAAGAACCTGTATTATCTGGCATGGCAGCTGTGCACTGTAGCCATCCGTCGTATTACGGAACAAAGAAGTTATTTCAGCCAGATGCACACTGACTTGGCAATAACTTCACGTGACCTAATCGCGGAGGTATATGGTTCTCGAGTTTTACTTCGACTACGTCCTATGCATCTCGTTGTCCTCGTACCATTATTGGAGATATTCTGACGAACTTTTCTATCTTGCTTAACCCTTTAACTTGTTTGGATACTGTTATGGATTGCTCTACCTAGTCTTAGGCCTTATTACCTTCTATTTGATAGACGACCGAAATAGCCAAACCTCGTTAACTGATTCTATAGAATAACTATAAATGTTATTGTGTGATTGTGATGAGTACATTTCCTAGTGATTGGTTAAATTAAGCTTATAGGACAAGTATGAGTGACTGGCTATAGTAGACTTGAAAACTATTAAGAACGATTGTATTGATAGTATGACTTGATGATAGGGTATCTAAGATGGAGAAATGAAATATTATATTGTTGTGACTACGGATTAAAGATTAGAATCTTGTGCTTAGGTTCGAGGGTTGAGCATTGTAGGACTTTGATGATCAAGTGATTATTGGTTATCTACAAGCTATTTACTTATGATTGGAGGGTAGATCGATATATGGAATTATTTAGGATAAGGGAACAAACTATTTGTAATTGAGGTTAGAAATATGGTTGATGATCAAGCATTGTTGGCTTATAAACATACTGTAACGCCCCAGTCCCAAAATACGTAGGACTAGGAACGTAGACATGCTAGCTGAATTCATACGAAGTATACTCCAATATATGGAAGCCTCGTATAAATACATAAGCTGTAAAATGCAGTAGAACCATAACTAATCTCATCCACACAAGATAAATGAATAAAAATATCATATAATGAGAATGAATTTGTCTTGATACAATATGTTGGGCGGAGACAAATCCACTACCAACAAAATAAGGAAAAGTATATAGAATATGAAATGAGTGGCGAGTGAAGCGAAGACGATCCAAGTGCAATCATCCTCGAAGAAATAGTGAAGATCATGGCTAGAGCTAGAATACCTGCGAAAGACAATAGCACACACCTGGAGAGATAACCAGGTCCTCAGAGGGACGTAACAAGACACATAATATCATACCATATAAACTGAATAAATATTGCTCAAATAAATAAGTAAATCGAATTATAACATATTCCAATACGCACCTACTGAACGAGCGTACCATCCCCCCAACCAAACAAGGACATGAGATGGTAAACTAATTCACGGTGACATATCTTTCCATGCTAAGAATCCAATATGGTATCCGGACCCCAACAAGGTTCAATAACTTCTCATCGAAGTAGTAAGTCACACCTACAACCAAACAAGGACAAGATGTGACGAAATAATCTGCGACAAGTTATTGTTCCAAGCCACGATCAGATACAAGTACCCAAACTAAAAGTACTTGTACCTAACGGATAAAGGTAGCCTACCATTCTAAGTAAAATGTAGTTAAGAACAATCCTTCCTACGCATGGGCCCTGGCTGAATAGGATCGGCGTAGTCCCCCTTGGGCACCAGAGGCCCCATCAGTAAGAGCATGACGTTCCGCAGAATTGTCAGTGGCCGTCAGTAACCATGGGTCATCAACCCCGTATCTCCAGCGGAGAGTCCGGGTCACAAGGGAAAGTGCATCGAAGCCCATACGCTAAGGAATTGTCCTCCCCGTCTAATGCCAAATGTGTTGTATCCACAACACAAACCACTATAACCGCTAAGTCAAACTAGCATGCAACCTCTATTAGCGGTTATTCATATTGTACGGCTTGTACGTACTGGTGGCCAACCAATCACGCACTTTCGTGTCCTACATGCGACACACAACAACGTGTCAAGGCCAATGAGTGCAACACACAAGGTGGTCCCTTAAATCTAGGTTTAATTTGTAAGAAAATAATATACAGCAGGAAATATAAATGAACAGTAAGTTCTAGCAGGTTATGTCATGTATCACAGTTTTTGCATAAGGAAAATAAATAATGCATGAAATATGAGCTAAAAATAAGTAAACAGCAAGTGGCAAGGTGTCTTGCCTGGTAGGACGCCTGGTGTATTGCAATGATCAAGCTGGCATGAACCGTGACTTCGGTGCAACAACTGCACATGGTGACCTCGGGTGGTGGCACGGACAGTTCCATTGGGTCCAGAAGGGTCAATTTAGTTAGGGTGGACATAAGGTTGGCTTGAAATGGGCGAGGGAATAGGAAGATTGGTTACGGACAGGAGAAAGATAAAAATAAAAGAAATAATGGATAAATATTATATATACGAATTTTAGAAAATATTTATAATATGCGAAAGCTAGATTTTATATGAGTCAAAATATTCTTAAAAAAAAATACTTAAAATATTAAAATCCTTCGACGCTAAATTACTCTAGTTTTAAAATATGATTCTATGTAAAACTAAATTCCATAAAAGAAAACTTTTAAGGTAAATATTTAAAAATAGTAATAAATTATTTAGGCCGAACAACTATATCTTTATAAAATATATTTTGAAAAAAAATGGCTTAATATATTTAGAATCAAATCCCAAATTTGAAATTTACACGTACGCAAAACACAATAAAAATATTTTTGCTATAAATTAAATCCTTGAATTTATTTGGTATACCTATTATTAAAACTAAGTAATGATACTCATTACTAATAACACTATAATATAATGTAGGTATACAAATACAATTTTTTGAAAGCAGTATACCATGTATAAATAAATATAATGATAACTGTTGTAATAATAATAATAATAATAATAATAATAATAATAATTAATGAGAGTTTATAAAGAATTATAAATAATAGTAATAATGGTAATAATAATAATAATAATAAACATAATAATAAGAATAATAATGATGATAATTATAATAATAATACTAATAATAATAATAATGATAATGATAATGATAATGATAAAAATAATAATAGATACAAAACACACAAAACATCATCAATAAAAAAAAACAAGTAAATAATACAATACATAACTGCAGCAGTAACTGCTGCTCTTTCCAAAAAAAAAGGAAAAGAAAGGGGGAGAGAGGAGTGGGAGTGTCAGCGGAAGAGAGAGGGAGGCGACGGCTTAGGGATTCGAGAGAGGGGGAAAAAGGGGGATCGGGAGTCGGCGAGCGGCGTTGGCGGTGGACGTTGGGGGCGGCGCCGGGCGATCGGAGAAGTAGGCGGCGGAGGGTGACCGACGATTTGGCGCTGGACGAGAGAGAGGGACGGCGTGATCTCGGCGAAGGAGAGACGGAGAGGCTGAGGGAAACGGGGCGCGGAGGAGATGGCGCAGGCGGCGGTGGGTCGCAGCGAGCGCGGAGGAGATCAGTCGGCGGCTGCGCGCGGAGAACTCGACGGTCGATGGCTAGGGCACCGGCGGTTGGGGAAAGAAAGTGGAGTGGCGGCGGCGCCGGAGGTTTTGGTCGCGGTGGTCAGCGTTGATCTCGACTAGGCGGATGGCTCGGCTGAGCTAGGTACGGCGGAGCGACTCGGCGAGGTGAGCGGTGGTGGTGATTTTAATTTAGGTTTTCTTTTTCCTGTATTTGCTGTTGGGGTTTTCCAATTGTCGTCGGCGTTGGCGCCGGTGGCGGTGGTGGTGGTCATTGGTGGCGATGGCGGTGATGGTCGTGGTGACCGGGGCATTGGTAGTAGTGGGGCGTAGGTGGTCGGAAGCGGTGTTGATGGTTCTGGTGTTTGTCGATGGTGTGTTGGTCCTGTTTGGGTTTTGGCAAGGATCGGGTGGTCCGGCGAGGAGGCGGGCGGCGTGTGGATCTGGTGAAGGTAGTCGGGGATGTGACGCTGGTGCAGGTGGGAACATGGAAGGAGATCTGGGCACTCGATGGCTGCAGTAAAGTTTAGGGTTGGTCGATGGTGACGGTAAAGGTGATGGTGTTGGCTGGTTGTCGTGGGGGTCGGGGTGTTGGAGTCGGACAGCAATGACGGAGGCTGGGTTGGATGGTCTATGGTGATACGCGTGGCTGGACGGGACATGGTGGAGGGTGGAGTAGTAACTAGGTTTAGGATTTTTAACGTACCGTGTCGGGGCTGTCGACACGACGAGGAATATGTATTTGTAATAAAAATAGTGGAATAAAAAGATGGACATGGACACGATGCACTCACGGTTGATTTTGTGGAGAATTTTGTGGAGTAAATAATAAATTGGAGGAGTACCTGCCTATTTATATGATGTGGGAATTTCCAATTAGATAATGATTAGGATTGCTTAAACCCAAATTAGATAAATCAATCTATTAATTTAAATCAATGAAATCAAATCTAAATCCAAATCCAATTAAATCTAATTTAATTCCCTTAGTTTAAAATCAAATCAATAAATCAAATTTCAATCATTTAACTATTTAAATAAATACATAAATTCAAATCAAGATTTAAATGGCCACAATAACTTCCAAATATATTTTTCAAAATACCAATAATATTAATTTTGAAAATAATAAATATTTTTAAATATCTTTTTGAATAATATAATATTAATATTAATAAATCTCGAAAATTATATTTTTATTTAAAATAAACTAGCAAAATATTTAGGAAATATATGTATGCCTAAGAATATATTTTATTATTAATAATTGCTATAAACGAAAAGGCTTTCATAATTAAAATTGTAAACTTGAAAATAATAGCTAGAAATAATTATTGTCTATATTTCTTTGAAACTATAAAAATAATAAAAATAATGTTTTTCAAAAATATGTACGCTCGCACATATTCGCATTCGTCGAGCAATTATGAAAGACGAACCTTCGCACACGACGTACAATACGACTACGTGACGTACAATACAAAATTTTAAATCAGTACAAATATTAAAAAAATAAAAAAATAGTAGAAATTTTAGGGGTTTTACACATACCAAGAGAATGACCTATATTTTAGGGTATACATAAAGGTTTCATATTAGTATGGAAGATTCTAAAGGATACATGATGTAGTTTATGATAGAAGGACCTTCGTTGAACCTGAACCAAAATGATTGTAAAGAGAAACAGAAGAGATGATCACGAGGGTAGCAGATAAAGTATTGTAGCCAGAGCAGCTACATGTTATAGTTTGACCTATTGGATGATTTTAAATTTTGAGGACGAAATTCTTGGAAGGTGGATAGAATGTAAGCCCTCTAAATTTTAGGGTTTCTTTTAATTTTTCTAAATGAATTATTTTCAATAAATATTTTATTATAATTATTATTTTTATCATTAAATGTTCTTTTTCGTGACTTTGACTTATGGAGTGTCAGAGATGCCAATCTCTGGAAACTCTCTTTATGAGTTTTGTAGTAGACTAGATTATCTTTATTTTGGTATAAGGTGTCCCACTCAAACTTCTTGCCTTGTGCTCTGTTTGCATCGCGTAACTTTCGGGTCAATTTAGGTCAATTGATTATCTACTGTAAAAACCCGATCCAACTTCTAATTTAATTTCAGGGCCCGACATCGGTCCAATCTAATCGACCGAATATATGGTTCTGACCTGTTTTAAGCCTACTATGCACGTGTCACTTATGTGCCACCCAATTGATCTCCCGTGTGCTCATATTTCATCCATGATTATAAATGATTTAAATTTATAATTATGATCAAACCTTAGTCCAAAACTTGACCCAACTTGATCCGACACCCAACCCAATTTTATGTGATCCCTATCATGACTACCCAAATACCCCACTAATACATCAGTCCCAAAATACGTAGTACTAGGAACGTAGACATGCCAGCCATATATTAATATACGTAAGCTGTAAAATGCAGTAGAACCATAACTAATCTCATCCACACAAAATAAAAGAATAGAAGATATCATATAATCAACTATAAAATTGTCATTTGGTACATGTAGTTGGGCGGAGACAAATCTACTACCAACTATGAAAAGAAATACATAACAAAAGAAAGATTTTGGCGAGCGAAGCGAAGACGATCCAAATGCAATCATCCTCGAAGAATAACGATGACCACGGCTTGTAACGCCCCAGTCCCAAAATACGTAGGACTAGGTACGTATCCATGCCAGCTGTATTCATATGAAGTATACTCCAATATATGGAAGCCTCGTATAAATACATAAGCTGTAAAATGCAGTAGAACCATAACTAATCTCATCCACACAAAATGAATAAAAGATATATAATAAAAATAAATTTGTCTTGATACAATATGTTGGGCGGAGACAAATCCACTACCAACAAAATAAGGAAAAGTACATAGAAAATAAAATGAGTGGCGAGCGAAGCGAAGACGATCCAAGTGCAATCATCCTCGAAGAATAGCAATGATCACGGCTAGAGCTAGAACACCTGCGAAAGACAATAGCACACACCTGGAGAGATAACCAGGTCCTCAGAGGGACGTAACAAGACACATAATATCATGCCATATAAACTGAATAAATATTACTCAAATAAATAAGTCAATTGAATTTATAACATGGTCCAATATGCACCTACTGAACGAGCGTACCATCCCCCCAACCAACAAGGACAGGAGATGGTAAACTAATTCACGGTGACGTACTTTCCATGCTATGAATCCAATATGGTATCCGGACCCCAACAAGGTTCAATACCTTCTCATCGAAGTAGTAAGTCACGCCTACAACCAAACAAGGACAAGATGTGACAAATTAATCCGTGACAAGTTATTGTTCCAAGCTACGGTCAGATACAAGTACCCAAACCAAAAGTAATCGTACCTAACGGATAAAGGTAGCCTACCGTTCTAAGTGAAATGTAGTTAAGAACAATCCTTCCTACTCATAGGCCCTGGCTGAATAGGATCGGCGTAGTCCCCCCTTGGGCACCAGAGGCCCCATCAGTAAGAGCATGACGTTCCGCAGAATCGTCAGTGGCCGTCAGTAATCATGGGTAATCTGACCCGCGTCTCCGGCGGAGCTCACGGGTTACAAAAGGGAAAGTGCATCGAAGCCCATATTCCAAGGAATTGTCCTCCCCGCCCAATGCCTACTCTGTTGTATCTACAACAGTAAACCTCTATAATCGCTAAGTCAAACTAGCATGCAACCTCTATTAGCGGTTATTCCTATCGCACGGCTTGTACGTACTGGTGGCCAGCCAATCACGTACTTCCGTATCCTATATACGACACACAACTTCGTGTTACAACGTGTCAAGGCCAATGAATGCAACACACAAGGTGGTCCCTTAAATCTCGGTTTAGTGTAAAAAAAATAATACATAGCAGGAAATATAAATGAACAGTAAGTTCTGACAGTTATGCCATGTATCACAGTTTATTTTGCATAAAGAAAATAAATAATGCATGAAATATGAGCTAAAATAAATAGACAGCAGATGGCAAGGTGTCTTGCATGGTAGGACGCCTGGTGTGCTGCGAATAGCACGGTAGCACGAACTGCAATTTTGGTACAACAACTATGCAAGGTGACCTCTGATGGTGACACGGACAGTTCCATTGGGTCCAGAAGGGTCAAATTGGTTAGGTTGGACATATGGTAGTCTCGAAATGGACGAAGGAATATGACTTGGATACGGACAAGAAAAATCAACGAATAATGGATAAATAAATATTTATATATATACAAGTTTTAGAAAAATATTTATAATTCCTAAAAACTAATTTTCACGAGTCAAAATATTTATAGGAAAAATACACAAAAAGTACTTTAAAGTCAAGAAAATCGTTTTCGGCAAAAACTCTAAGTTTGTCAAAATACCATTTTAGGTAGAGAACTATATTTTATAATTCAAAAATACTTTAGATGAATATTGAAGAGAAAATACCAAAAATTCATTTCACAATTTGTAAACTACATTTTATGGGTCAACATATTTCTAGGTAATATAAAAGTATAGAAAATTTATTTAGGGTTAAAAATAACATTTAAGTAAAGCTATTTTTGGAAATACCATAATAATATACATATTAGATTTACGAATCTCTAACTAATATATGGCAAAAATTAATAATAATTATTTTCAAAGCTTAAACTAAATATATGTTTATGTAGAATTCATAAAAGAATGATATGGAAATATTTACCTCTATATGATATAAAATATACTACATAAAACAACAACATAATAATAATAATAATAATACTAAACATAATAATAATAAAAAATAATAATAATAATAATAATAATAATAATAATCTCTTTATGTTAATAGTGAAAGAGATGGTAATTAATAATAATAATACTCATAAAAAAAACCCTATTCCCCCAAATTCGTAAAAAAATAGAGAGAGAGAGATGGAACAGAGAGGGAATGGCCGGTCGGGAGAAAGGAAGAAGGGGGCGGCGACAGGTTCGGCGGCGCGTCTTCGGCGCTGCCGGAGCGAGGTGCTGGTGGCGGAGTCAAGGCTGCGAAAGGGTTTTGGAAGCGTGAGGGAAAGGCGAAGTTTACAAGTGGGGGGTTTCTCCAGCGTGGGGCGGCGCGGGGTGTGCCGCGGCGGCGGAATTTCTTCTCCGGCACGGTGGCGGCTTCGAATGAGGAGACAAGGAAGGAAGGGAGTCAGAGGGTCAGTGAGGATCGGGAGTCGGGGGCTGCGCCGGCGGCAGCAACACCGATCGGTGCGCGGAGAGTGGAGCTGCGCGGCGATGGTGGTCGGCGAGGGGAAATGGTCGGAGGAGGTAGAGCTCAGGCTGGGTTTGGTCGGACGGGCGCGGCGAAGGGCGGCAAAGGGGGTTTTTTTTTGGTCGGCGCATGGGTGGCGCGCGAGGGCGGCGGTCACGACGCGGCCGGAAAGGGCGGATGCACGGACGACGGAGGAAGGTCTGGTCGTGGACAGTGGTCGCGGCGCCGGAGGTCTGTGCGACGGATCGTCGGGGATAGGCGGGGGTCGGCCGGGAAAGGTAAGGGTGTCACGACCCGTACCCTGTATAGGGCCGCGAGAAGTGGGTACGTCCAGTCTACACCTCAGTGTCGGCGGTAGAACACTGTCCTAGGTCAATCATCTAACAATATAAAGGTACCTGTGCAGTATATACTCTCCGAATGGAGGTGACATAACAATATACAGTCTCAATCACATCTAAGGTAGAAGAATGAAAGACAGATAGATAGATAGTAACTCAAAGAGAAGAGTAGCATAGATGAAATAAGTCTAAGTGTCTAGGATACATAACATCCAGAATGTCAACCCAAAATATAAATAAGTCTAAGGGTCTATACATCTCAACATCTCAAAATACAACTCAGAACGTGAGACAAAATGATAATATAGAAATGACTGTCTAGCTAAACTAGCCTAGACTACTGGGGCAACATCCTCAGCTACTGGTGGATCCTGCTGAGGGTCCACAACATAAGTGTCATCTAGTCCTGCTCCATAATAGGTAGACACCAGGGCCTCATCCTCATCCTCTGTAATATTTTCAACAGGTCTTGTCAGGACAGGAACGAGCACAATACATCTCACACAGTTCATATCAGGTTAGGAAATACAATACAGGCAATAGAGTAAAATACAGAAAATGCTGAAAGAAAATATGTACTGTAAAAGGGATAGCTTGTAAAGAAAATATCTACTGTATATAGAGAACTGTAAGTGGCTAGTGATGTAGAGTACAAGATAGGCATGTGAATGGCTAGAATTTATACATGATTACACTACTGAGTTTATACATGAATACACTACTTTGGAATTATTCACATGTCTACTTCTACTCCCCCGTTTCCCCAATCAATACACAAGGATCTAGACAAGTTACGTTATTATACATAATTACTTCACATGAGGCTCATAAATAAGTATACGTGAAGTTATACATGAGGGCTCAGTGAACATGAGAGTACATGATCACATGAGTATACATGCATGATGGAAGCATTGGAGTACATGATGAAAGTGAAACACACGTAACATGAAGTACCCGATGCTCCCGAGAGTGATAACATCTCATGTAAAGATCCATATAGTACCAATCCGTGTTACCAACGTGACAGCATCAAGTAAAGTAATCTAGAGCGAGAAAGTAAAGCCTGAACAAGTATGAAATGGTCAGAGAATGTACTCGCCTGATAACTGAATGTCTGAAGAGGATATACTGCCTGAGGAGAGGTGTATGGCTCCTAGTCAGAGCAATACAAGTCACAATGTATCCACAATGGTGAAAATAAAGATTATAATACATTCTACATGATTCTAGGTCAATCTAGGTCAAAGTCAAACTCGGTCAACTCTAACAGTCAAACTAGGTCACAGAAAATCAAACTAAGTCAAATAAGGTCAAACAAGGTCAAACTAGTCTAATCTAGGTTAAAGTCAAACTCTTGGTCAATATTCTAGCCAAACTAGTCAAGTTATCTAGGGTTTAGTCAATCAATGGTCAGACTAGTCAAATACTAGTCAATATGGTCAAGCTAGGTCAAGTCTAGGTCAATCTAGACTATCTAAGGTACTACACCACAAGGTTAAGGTATAACCAATACCTATACAAGTATACCACATATAAATACATATATATAATACCAACCTTAATCCTATATTCAAGCTAATCCCATATTCCAATCTCAAGTCATGACTCGACTCTAAGTATCTAACTTAACCCCATACATATCTTAATCTACATAGGTCTTTCCACAAAACCTAAGTCACAATAATATACTCATATATAGGTCAAACCTAAACCAACTAGTTAATAGCCTAGGGTTTAGTCAAATCTTAGTCAACATGTCCTTCTATGTTCATCCAAGCCATCTCTAGGTCAATTTGGTCATGGTTGACCTATAGTTGACTTTGGTCAACAATGGTCAATTATCTAGTCAACTAGGTCTACTAGTCAAGTTAGCTCAAACATGGCCAGACTAGTTAAACTAGTCATTTTAGGTTAATCCTAGTCAATTCTAGGTTAATTAGGTCAAGTTTTGACCTAAGGTTGACTTTGGTCAACACTAGTCAAACAAGGATTATTAAGGTACCTAGGTCAAGGGGTAACTTAGACAAATTAGGGTCAACCCCCAATTTGGCCATAGGCTAATAATTAGGTTCCATAGGCTAATACCATTTAGGTATCTATCTCTATACCATATATATATATATATACCATATATATATAACTTACATATATATATATACAAATATTACTACATAGGCCTATAGCCTATGTAATACTCATATATCATATAGTATATATATTTAGACACAATATATAATCTAATACAAATATATATATAACATATATATATATATATATATTTTTTTTTTATATATATATATATATATATATATATATATATATATATATATATATATATATATATATATATATATATACACACAAAACCTATGTATATACAATACATATAGATAGAGAGAGAGAGGAAATGAGAGGGTGAGTGTAAAAGAGAGAGAGAATGAAATAGAGTGAGAGAGAGATGGGGGACACTGATACAAGGGGGGCATGTGTGTGTACACAGAGAACAGGGGGGTGTTTCCAGATTTCTGGAACCCAAAATCAACACACACACACACACACCTATAAGCATACATAATACATACATATATACATATACTCATATCTACATATATACGCATGTATATACACTCAAATCCCACCTACACACACTACGTATACATACACTGAAAACATACAATTATATGTATAAAACATAACAAAATTCATTTTGAAATTCATTTTTGAAAACTGGAAATATCCCAAATTTCTGGAAAAATGGGACTGTGGATTTGTGCAGTGGGTAAACCCAATTTTGACCTCAAACCCGACTAAGGTCCCCAACACTTGGTTGGTAATCGTGTCCCACAGTGTCCCCTAGCATCTAGGGTGCCTGACACGAAGTCTAGACACGACACGACGTGTCCAACTCACTGGAAACCCAATCGGGTAAACACTGATACACACACATATACACAGTGTCGTGCACGTGTGCAACTCACTCTAGGACACGACACACACACTCACGTGTCTCGTGCTCGTGCACGAAGGTTTGCCTAGGGGTTGTGCACGTGTCCAAGTGCCTGCCCCATGTCTACGTCACTCCAGGATACGACACGAGATCCGTATCAGTCGTGAAAAACACGATTGATGCGTGTGTTCAGACCGCGTCGTACACGGGTTCAAGTGCCTCATGTTCGTGACACAGGACATGACACATCTCGTGCTCGTGTCCATGTGTTCGCCACATGATGGGCTACACACTCGTGCAAACACGAGGTGTCCATGACTCGTGTCCGTACGACACGAGTCGCGTATCAGTGAGGAAAACGTGCACGTGCAGTGTAGTGCGTGTCCAGTGCGAGTGAGTTTTCTCACTCGACACGACACGAGAAGTCATAAGACTTTGGGGGCATGTTCGCAGACATTGCCCCCTCGTGTCCACCAAGTGTCAACCCTCCACGTGTTGTGTCGTGTCCGCTATCAGTGTCGGGTAGTAGGACAGCGTGCACAGTCTCGTGCACGTGTGTCGAAGGGTCGTGTGCTCTACACGTGGCACGTAGAGCCTTGTGCTCGTGTCAGTGGGTAGGTGGGGTGGTTAGTTTCGTGTCTAGGTTTCTGTATTGTGTCCACGACACGTGTGGACACGACACGAAGTATCAAACAGTAGGGTTTTACAGTGTGCACAGTGTGGTGTTAACAGTGTGTTCGTGTCCTGTTTTGGACACGGACACGACTCGAAGTGTGCTCAGTCAACTAGGGTTGTGTCCTACATGTCTAGGGCTACCCAAAAATATATTTTGTTTCACCAAACACAACATTAAAACCTAAGTGGCATTTCACCAAACACTGTTTTTCAAACATGGATACGTGTCCGATACGGACACCAAATCGAACCTACTTCCTACCAAACTTGACCTACAGTTCCATAGTACCTAGATGCATGCAACTATGAAGAAAAAACACAATATAAATGGGTTTTAGGGCATGTTACCTATGAATGCAAAATCCTCAATAATAGGCCTATTTTAATGAAAACCCCCTTCAACTCCCAATATCCAAAGCTCCACAAATCCTTGCTATCAAGCCATAACTGGTATCCTCTAGTGTAGGGGAGTCCAATGCAAGAAACTAGGCTCAATTTGGAGTCAAAATGATTAATTGGTGAGGGTGTGAAGGTAGAAGGAAAACTATGTTTTTGTGTATGTAAAAATGGCATGAATGAAGGGGGGTGCATATATATGGTGGGGGGTAGGGTTGGCTACCATAGGGGAGTATAGGGGTAGGCTTTAGGTCCCTTCCACCTTGCTAACTTAGCCCCTAAGGCTTTGACTAGGTAGATAGATATTTAGGTCTCTAAAATATCTAAAAAGTAAGATATCTAGATATTTATCAAACCTAGATATTTCTAACATAAAGCTAACATCTAACATTAGTCTTCTAGGTTAGTGGCTAGCCTCTGGATTAGTGCTAAACTAGGTTAGGAGCTAACATGACACTAGTCAACTAATTAAATAATAATAAATCACATAAATCCAAATAATTCCAAATAAATCCTAGAAAATTACCAAAATACCCTTTAGGCTAAAAAAGTGCTAAAATGGTATCCTAATCACTTGGTTAGGCTTACATGGTCATGGTAGTCTCTAGGTTATGAAATCTCTAGAGTTTACACTAGGGTTATACTAGTAAAATCACAAAGTCATAAGTCGTGACTTAGAAAATAGTTTTAATTAACTAAAAATCACCAAAAATTATATCATGTCTAAAATACCATTAATAAATAATAAAAATAATAAATTTTCAAAAATTCCCCAATTTCAGAAAACTGGGTGTTACAAGTCTACCCTCCTTAAAATAATTTCGTCCTCGAAATTTAGATGGTCGTACTCCTCCTAGGTCAAACCTCCAACAATCAGGGTCGAAGCTACTACCTAGCAACATACAAGGTCAACAAGTAAAATATGGGTAGTAGACCTATACTGGGTCATGTCCAAAATTGGTTAGCAGTTTTAGGCTATAAGTTGTCCTTAATTCAAATCGAAATCAAAAGTAACTCCATGGGGTAAATCAGGATGGAGTCTCGGGTCAGAAAAATCGTACTAAGCAAATGAAGCACACGATGGTATGCCTGAGTGGGATACTAAGGTCATGGGTGTAGAGTGTCATGTCTAGGTCATGTATGTGAAGTTAGTTTTAATAAAACAACTAGTCTTGTGCTCCTAATTTAAAAGTCACGGTAATGTGCCTACGATGATCATAATTTAGAGTGGGAAGGGTCTATGGCCTAAATTGAAGCAGAAATTGTGATGCAATAGTGGTACAAGGGGGACAGGTTAAATGGGACAGTCTGTGGTCCCATCTAGGTGCACTAGTCATTCTAGATCAAGACTGTCCTATGGTATCAAAACATACAAGCAATCTAGGGTGTCCTAATTAGGAAGGTAAGGGAACAACAATCATCAAGGCTATAGGGCCGTCTACCATCCTATATGAGAATTGGTTATTAACAAGTAAGTGAGAAATCATTAAAAGTTACTATTCCATAAAGTGGTAAAAATAAATTTGAAAATTTAGGCACAAACAATCACAAATAGATTTTAGTCTTGACACGATCTAAGTTGATCAATTTCAGGATAAATCGAGATTTGGGCAAGATGGGAAATCAATGAAATCAAGTATGAGCACGAGCATCCAATGATGAAGATCCAGGTCATGATTAAATTTAATTTAACTGGATATGAATACGAGGTTCATAGGCGATAAAAATAATTCCAAGAAGAATTGTCAAGGCTATTGCGGATAAGATTCTAGGGCAAGTTTAACTATGTCTCCATCCACGTAGATTAATATATGAAAAGCGAACCAAAATGCAATAGGTTGATCAGACCATCAAGCGCCGGTTCTGATTAGACAATATGTTAGTGGGTGCGCACCCAATAAAATATGTCATGATCAAGCTCGAAAAGGATAAGCTTGTAAAACTAAGGATAAATTTGTAGCATAAGATATAAGTAAGGGTGGAAATGATGAAAGAAGATACATAGTCCAAGATCCTTAACCAATCGGGTCAAGCATTCAAGATAAGGTACAAGGTTAAGCATTTAAGGATTCAAGCCGAACACCATCACATGCCAGGTCGAAAGAATTGAGCCAAGGTGGATCTCTAATTGAAATAAGAATTAATTTAGTATCATGGTAGAGGTTATAGTTTAGCCATTTGACCAGAAAATTATATCAAAAAAATAGAGTACAAGGAGATGGGTTTTAGTAGGACATAGAATACCTACATGAAGGTAGGCTAGTCTAGGTCTTACATGTAAAGTTTGTAGGAAGGTAACAACTAGTATTACACTCCGAATATCCAAGTCACGGTAATGGACGTCCAATGATCTAGAATAGAAAGTGGGAGTTCAAGACGTGACAATTGAAGCAAAAATAAAGAAGATCAAGTTAACGTATGGAATAAAATTAATTAGGAATCCAGTAAATATTTTAGGAACACAGCCCTAGGGATAGATAGGCTACTAGATGAATATAGTTAGGGTTCGATCAAATCAAGGATCAAGGTTAGAAGGTCTCAATAAAGTCTTGATTTGAAGAAATGTCGAGTAAGTCAGGTTTGGGATACAGTCACATAGATTGGTAGAAAGAGTTGAGCAAGATGCAAAAATAGAGCGGATATTTCATTTCAAGGGAAAGCAATTAGCAAGAGAATTAGATGGCAAGAAACAGATGAGCGTTTTCTCATAAATGTGATTGAGTACCTTAAAATAAAAGATATTAATCTAACACAAAGAAATTAAAATCAACAACTACAAAAATTTCAAAATCATCAACTAACACCAGGATTCAAAGTTCTACAGTGAATCCTCCAAAATCAAATTCAATCAAGGAAAAATGAGTTTAAATCGTAATTCAAAATGAGATTCTCAAGGGTCATCCCCGGAATCTCTCAAGGTATCCTAATAGTAATTGAGTATCCTCTCTTACTAAGTCTATTCCTCAAATCCTATCACAGGCTGTAGTGATACTCTAGTTCGAATACCACTACATAAACTCGACCTACATGGGCCACCACTAAAAACGTGTCACGACCAGCACCCTGTATAGGGGCGCGAGAAGTGGGTACGTCCAGCCTACGCCGCAGTGTCGGCGGTAGAATACTGTCCTAGGTCAATCATCTAACAATATAAAGGTACCTGTGCAGTATATACTCTCCGAATGGAGGTGACATAACAATATACAGTCTCAATCACATCTAAGGTAGAAGAATGAAAGACAGATAGATAGATAGATAGTAACTCAAAGAGAACAGTAGCATAGATGAAATAAGTCTAAGTGTCTAGGATACATAACATCCAGAATGTCAACCCAAAATACAAATAAGTCTAAGGGTCTATACATCTCAACATCTCAAAATATAACTCAGAATGTAAGACAAAATGATAATATAGAAATGACTGTCTAGCTAAACTAGCCTAGACTACTGGGGCAACATCCTCAGCTGCAGGTGGATCCTGCTGAGGGTCCACAACATAAGTGTCATCTAGTCCTGCTCCATAATAGGTAGACACCAGGGCCTCATCCTCATCCTCTGTAATATTTTCAACAGGTCCAGTCAGGACAGGAACGAGCACAATACATCTCACATAGTTCATATCAGGTTAGGAAATACAATACAGGCAATAGAGTAAAATACAGAAAATGCTGAAAGAAAATATGTACTGTAAAAGAGATAGCTTGTAAAGGAAATATCTACTATATATAGAGAACTGTAAGTGGCTAGTGATGTAGAGTACAAGATAGGCATATGAATGGCTAGAATTTATACATGATTACACTACTGAGTTTATACATGATTACACTACTTTGGAATTATTCACATGTCTACTTCTACTCTCCCGTTTCTCCAATCAATACACAAAGATCTAGACAAGTTACGTTATTATACATGATTACTTCACATGAGGCTCATAAATGAGTATATGTGAAGTTATACATGAGGGCTCAGTGAACATGAGAGTACATGATCACATGAGTATACATGCATGATGGAAGCATAGGAGTACATGATGAAAGTGAAACACACGTAACATGAAGTACCCGATGCTCTCGAGAGGGATAACATCTCAGGTAAAGATCCATATAGTACCAATCCGTGTTACCAATGTGACAGCATCAAGTAAAGTAATCTAGAGCGAGAAAGTAAAGCCTGAACAAGTATGAAACGGTCAGAGAATGTACTCGCCTGATAACTGAATGTCTGAAGAGGATATACTGCCTGAGGAGAGGTGTATGGCTCCTAATCAGAGCAATACAAGTCACAATGTATCCACAATGGTGAAAATAAAGATTGTAATGCATTCTACATGATTCTAGGTCAATCTAGGTCAAAGTCAAACTCGATCAACTCTAACAGTCAAACTAGGTCACAGGAAATCAAACTAAGTCAAATAAGGTCAAACAAGGTCAAACTAGTCTAATCTAGGTTAAAGTCAAACTCTTGGTCAACATTCTAGCCAAACTAGCCAAGTTATCTAGGGTTTAGTCAATCAATGGTCAGACTAGTCAAATACTAGTCAATATGGTCAAGCTAGGTCAAGTCTAGGTCAATCTAGACTATCTAAGGTACTATACCACAAGGTTAAGGTATAACCAATACCTATACAAGTATACCACATATAAATACATATATATATATAATACCAACCTTAATCCTATATTCAAGCTAATCCCATATTCCAATCTCAAGTCATGACTCGACTCTAAGTATCTAACTTAACCCCATACATATCTTAATCTACATAGGTCTTTCCACAAAACCTAAGTCACAATAATATACTCATATATAGGTCAAACCTAAACCAACTAGTTAATAGCCTAGGGTTTAGTCAAATCTTAGTCAACAAGTCCTTCTATGTTCATCCAAGCCATCTCTAGGTCAATTAGGTCATGGTTGACCTATAGTTGACTTTGGTCAACAATGGTCAATTATCTAGTCAACTAGGTCTACTAGTCAAGTTAGGTCAAACATGGCCAGACTAGTTAAACTAGTCATTTTAGGTTAATCCTAGTTAATTCTAGGTTAATTAGGTCAAGTTTTGACCTAAGGTTGACTTTGGTCAACACTAGTCAAACAAAGGTCATTAAGGTACCTAGGTCAAGGGGTCACTTAGACAAATTAGGGTCAACCCCCAATTTGGCCATAGGCTAATAATTAGGTTCCATAGGCTAATACCATTTAGGTATCTATCTCTATACCATATATATATATATATATACCATATATATATAACTTACATATATATATATATATATATATATATATATATATATATATATACAAATATTACTACATAGGCCTATAGCCTATGTAATACTCATATATCAGATAGTATATATATTTAGACACAATATATAATCTAATACAAATATATATAACATATATATATATATATATACATATATATATATATATATATATATATATATACATATATATATAAAAAAAAAAAAAAAAAAATATATATATATATATATATATATATATATACACAAAACCTATGTATATACAATACATATAGATAGAGAGAGAGGAAATGAGAGGGAGAGTGTAAAAGAGAGAGAGAATGAAATAGAGTGAGAGAGAGAGATGGAGGACACTGATACAAGGGGGGGCATGTGTGTGTACATAGAGAACAGGGGGGTGTTTCCAGATTTCTGGAACCCAAAATCAACACACACACACACACCTATAAGCATACATAATACATACATATATACATATACTCATATCTACATATATACGCATGTATATACACTCAAATCCCACCTACACACACTACGTATACATACACTGAAAATATACAATTATATGTATAAAACATAACAAAATTCATTTTGAAATTCATTTTTAAAAACTGGAAATATCCCAAATTTCTGGAAAAAAGGGACTGTGGATTTGTGCAGTGGGTAAACCCAATTTCGACCTCAAACCCGACTAGGGTCCCCAATACTTGGTTGGTAATCGTGTCCCACAGTGTCCCCTAGCATCTAGGGTGCCTGACACGAAGTCTAGACACGACACGACGTATCCAACTCATTGGAAACCCAATCGGGTAAACACAGATACACATACATATACACGGTGTCGTGCACGTGTGCAACTCACTCTAGGACACGACACACACACTCACGTGTCTCGTGCTCGTGTACGAAGGTTCGCCTAGGGGTTGTGCACGTGTCCAAGTGCCTGCCCCGTGTCTACGTCACTCCAGGATACGACACGAGATCCGTATCAGTCATGAAAAACACGACTGATGCGCGTGTTCAGACCGCATCGTGCACGGGTTCAAGTGCCTCGTGTTCGCGACACAGGACACGACACATCTCGTGCTCGTGTCCATGTGTTCGCCACATGATGGGCTACACACTCGTGCAAACACGAGGTGTCCACGACTCGTGTCCGTGTGACACGAGTCGCATATCAGTGAGGAAAACGTGCGTGTGCAGTGCAATGCGTGTCCAGTACGAGTGAGTTTTCTCACTCAACATGACACGAGAAGTCATGAAACTTTGGGAGCATGTTCGCAGACATTGCCCCCTCATGTCCACCAAGTGTCACCCCTCCATGTGTTGTGTCGTATCCGCTATCAGTGTCGGGTAGCAGGACAGCGTGTACAGTCTCGTACACGTGTGTCGAAGGGTCGTGTGCTCCACATGTGGCACGTAGAGCCTTGTGCTCGTGTCAGTGGGTAGGTGGGGTGGTTAGGTTCGTGTCTAGGTTTCTGTATTGTGTCCACGACACGTGTGGACACGACACGAAGTGTCAAACAGTAGGGTTTTACAGTGTGCACAGTGTAGTGTTAACAGTGTGTTCGTGTCCTGTTTTGGACACGGACACGACTCGAAGTGTGCTCAGTCAACTAGGGTTGTGTCCTACATGTCTAGGGCTACCCAAAAATATATTTTGTTTCACCAAACACAACATTAAAACCTAAGTGGCATTTCACCAAACAATATTTTTCAAACATGGATACGTGTCCGATATGGACACCAAATCGAACCTACTTCCTACCAAACTTGACCTACAGTTCCATGGTACCTAGATGCATGCAACTATGAAGAGAAAACACAATATAAATGGGTTTTAGGGCATGTTACCTATGAATGCAAAATCCTCAATAATAGGCCTATTTGAATGAAAACCCCCTTCAACTCCCAATGTCCAAAGCTCCACAAATCCTTGCTATCATGCCATAACTGGTATCCTCTAGTGTAGGGGAGTCCAATGCAAGAAACTAGGCTCAATTTGGAGTCAAAATGATTAATTGGTGAGGGTGTGAAGGTAGAAGGAAAACTAGGTTTTTGTGTATGTAAAAATGGCATGAATGAAGGGGGTGCATATATATGGTAGGGGGTAGGGTTGGCTGCCATGGGGGAGTATAGGGGTAGGCTTTAGGTCCCTTCCACCTTGCTAACTTAGCCCCTAAGGCTTTGACTAGGTAGATAGATATTTAGGTCTCGAAAATATCTAAAAAGTAAGATATCTAGATATTTATCAAACCTAGATATTTCTAACATAAAGCTAACATCTAACATTAGTCTTCTAGGTTAGTGGCTAACCTCTGGATTAGTGCTAAACTAGGTTAGGAGCTAACATGACACTAATCAACTAATTAAATAATAATAAATCACATAAATCCAAATAATTCCAAATAAATCCTAGAAAATTACCAAAATACCCTTTAGGCTAAAAAAGTGCTAAAATGGTATCCTAATCACTTGGTTAGGCTTATATGGTCATGGTAGTCTCTAGGTTATGAAATCTCTAGAGTTTACACTAGGGTTATACTAGTAAAATCACAAAGTCATAAGTCATGACTTAGAAAATAGTTTTAATTAACTAAAAATCCCCAAAAATCATATCATGACTAAAATACCATTAATAAATAATAAAAATAATAAATTTTCAAAAATACCCCAATTTTAGAAAACTGGGTGTTACAAAGGGTTTCTTTTTCTCCTTCTCTGTGTGGTGTTTGGCCGCGAGTCGAGGAGGGTTTCATGGGGTCGGGGAGTGGTAGTGGCTGGGTGTGGCCGGAGATGCCGACGGCGGTGGTGGTGACGACTGGGCTGGTGGTGGCTGGGACTGTGGTGACGGGGGTCGTGATGGTGGTAATGGGTCTAGTGGCAGTGGTGGTTATGATGATGGCCGTGGTGGAGGCGGTGTCCGAGTTTGGGTGATGGTTGGGGCATCGGTAGGCAGAGGCGAGGTGAGGAGGTGGTCGGTTGTGCGGAGGTTTGGCAGCGATGGCGGGGAGTCGGGCTTGGTCGGGTCGAACGGGACAGGAGTCGGGGGCTGTGGGTGGTGGAGGCAGAGGGTTAGGATTAGGATTAGGGATTAGGAATCGTGTCCAAGTGTCGGACACGGAGATTAGGTTGGAAAGATTTGGTGTACGTGTCCGGTATGTCGGACACAAAGAAGACGATGTACATGTAAAAATAAGGATAGTGGAAGACACCCGGGGTCGGACCCGAGGCCGTCACGGCTGACACGAGGATGGATGGAACACCGACACGAGGCACACCTATTTGTGGTGGAATAATTTGTGGAGATAATTTGGTGGATGATAAAAATAAATTGGAGGAGTACCTGCCTATTTATAGGATGTGGGAATTTCCAATAAGATAAGGATTAGGATATTTAAAACCCAATTTAGATATTTCCTAATTTAGTTTAAAAGCAATCAAATCAAAATCCAAATCCAAATCCAAATCTAATTTAAATCAACTTAAATTCTCTTAGTTTAAAATCAAATCAATTTCAAATATAGATATTAGTTTACTATTTAAATGTATCCATGGAATCAAATCAAAATTTAAATCTCCACAATAATTTCGAAATATATTTTTCCAAAAATATTAATAATAATAATTTCAAAAATTGTATTTTTATTTAAAATAAACTATTAAATATTTACGAGATATATGTATGCACAAATATTCTTTCCATAAATATACTTTCTAATATACCATTTTATAGGAAAAATACTTTATAATTATAACTGCATAAATGAAAGGCTTTTCATAATTAAAACCATAACTTGAAATGTTAGCTAGAAATAATTATTACCTATATTATTTTGAAACCATAAAAATAGAAAAAAATGTTTTTCTAAAAATATGTACGCTCGCACATATTCGCACTCTTCATGCAATTTCGAAAAATAAAATTTTCGTACACGACGTACAATACGACTACGTGACGTACAATACAAAATTTTAAATCAGTACCAAATTTAATAATAATAAAAAAATATAGTAGAAATTTAGGGGTTTTACATCCTACCCAACTTAAAAGAATTTCGTCCTCGAAATTAAGAATTAGTAGGGGGGGTGAGAGGACGCAAGGGGGTATCAATGGGGATCCAACGATGACAATGTTTTCACAAAATCATGTCGTAAGAAATCGCGATCTAGATCTTAGAAAAATAATACGGTATGGTCACGGGTAATGAATGAGGGTTACGATTAAGAGAACGAAATAGATTCGCTTAAATTAAGCGATTAGAGGGTCTTGATAGGGTCGAGTAGTTTAGGATGAAGATATAGCAACATCGAGTGAGAATGGTCATAGCCGATAGGAAGGCTAGAGGAAGTTCTAGTATAACGTCTTCGTCCTTCTAAAATAGGTGAAGGCGAAAGCAATATCGAGTTCGAAGGAGGCGTTATCGAATACGAATACGTGATTCAAAGACGATCGAATAATTTCAAAGGAATTGTCAAGGCAGTCGTGGATTGGACTCTAGAGGACAAGCTTAACTATGTCCCCATCCACGTCGAATAATAGGCAAAAGCGAACCAAAGTGCACTCGGTTGATCAGACCATCCTGCACCGGTTCTGATTAGACAATATGTTAGTGGGAATTCTTCCAATAACAGATGTCATGAACAAGCTTGATAAAGATTTGAGCTTGCAAAAACTAGGCTACATTAGCATCATTAGTCTAGATAGTAAAAATATAGGCACGAGATTAAGATTGAAATAAAGAACAAATATGAATACTCTAAGAGTCATAAAAATCTAAGTCTTCTTTATTCCTATAGAATCATTCTACGGCTTTATTTACTAAGGCTTGGTTGACCAAACGAGTGTGTCGGGTCGCGGGGTGTTCTACCCAACTTAAAAGAATTAAGCTAAGGGTGTTTTGGGACATCCAACTAGTAAGGTCAATCTCTAATAAGCACGAAGGGAAGATAAGAATAGGGATGGAAGCAAGCAAGCAAGATGCAATTGATGAGTCAAATGGTAGATAAAATCAAGGAAAAAGGTCAAGTATGTGGATGAGATCCTAGACTTTTAATCCTATACGCAGGCTTGCTTGGTACGGTAAAGTAACCAAACAATTTATCTTGACCTGCATGGGCCACCACAAAAACATGTAACGCCCCAGTTCTAAAATACGTAGGACTAGGTACGTATCCATGCCAGCTGTATTCATACGAAGTATACTCCAATATATGGAAGCCTCGTATAAATACATAAGCTGTAAAATGCAGTAGAACCATAACTAATCTCATCCACACAAAATGAATAAAAGATATATAACAAAAATGAATTTGTCTTGATACAATATGTTGGGCGGAGACAAATCCACTACCAACAAAAAAAGGAAAAGTACATAGAAAATGAAATAAGTGGCGAGCGAAGCGAAGACGATCCAAGTGCAATCATCCTCGAAGAATAGCAATAATCACAGCTAGAGCTAGAACACCTGCGAAAGATATTAGCACACACCTGGAGAGATAACCAGGTCCTCAGAGGGACGTAACAAGACACATAATTTCAAGCCATATAAACTGAATAAATATTGCTCAAATAAATAAGTCAATTGAATTTATAACATGGTCCAATACGCACCTACTGAACGAGCGTACCATCCCCCTAACCAAACAAGGACATGAGATGGTAAACTAATTCACGGTGACGTACCTTTCTATGCTATGAATCCAATATGGTATCCGGACCCCAACAAGGTTCAATACCTTCTCATCGAAGTAGTAAGTCACACCTACAACCAAACAAGGACAAGATGTGATAAACTAATCCGTGACAAGTTATTGTTCCAAGCCACGGTCAGATACAAGTAACCAAACCAAAAGTACTCGTACCTAACGGATAAAGGTAGCCTACCGTTCTAAGTGAAATGTAGTTAAGAACAATCCTTCCTACGCATGGGCCCTGACTGAATATGATCGACGTAGTCCCCCCTTGGGCACCAGAGGCCCCATCAGTAAGAGCCTGACGTTTCGCAGAATCGTCAGTGGCCGTCAGTAATCATGGGTAATCTGACCCGCGTCTCCGACGGAGCTCACGGGTTACAAAAGGGAAAGTGCATCGAAGCCCATACGCCAAGGAATTGTCCTTCCCGCCCAATGCCTACTCTGTTGTATCCACAACAGTAAACCTCTATAACCGCTAAATCAAACTAGCATACAACCTCTATTAGCGGTTATTCCTATCGCACGGCTTGTACGTACTGGTGGCCAGCCAATCACGTACTTCCGTATCCTATATGCGACACACAACTTCGTGTTACAACGTGTCAAGGCCAATGAATGCAACACACAAGGTGGTCCCTTAAATCTAGGTTTAGTGTGAGAAAAATAATACATAGCAGGAAATATAAATGAACAGTAAGTTCTAACAGTTATGCCATGTATCACAGTTTATTTTGCATAAAAAAAATAAATAATGCATGAAATATGAGCTAAAATAAATAGACAGCAAATGGCAAGGTGTCTTGCCTGGTAGGACGCCTGGTGTGCTGCGAATATCATGGTGGCACAAACTGCAACTTTAGTGCAACAACTATGCAAGGTGACCTCTGATGGTGACACAGATAGTTCCATTGGGTCCAGAAGGGTCAAATTGGTTAGGTTGGACATATGGTAGTCTCGAAATGGACGAAGGAATAGGACTTGGATACGGACAGGAAAAATCAACGAATAATGGATAAATAAATATTTATATATATACAAATTTTAGAAAAATATTTATAATTCCTAAAAACTAATTTTCACGAGTCAAAATACTTATAGGAAAAATACACAAAAAGTACTTTAAAGTCAAGAAAACCGTTTTCGGCAAAAACTCTAAGTTTGTCAAAATACCATTTTAGGTAGAGAACTATATTTTATAATTCAAAAATACTTTAGATAAATATTGAAGAGAAAATACCAAGAATTCATTTCATAATTTGTAAACTACATTTTATGGGTCAACATATTTCTAGGTAATATAAAAGTATAGAAAATTTATTTTGTGTTAAAAATAACATTTAAGTCAAGCTATTTTCGGAAATACAAAAATAATAATATACATATTAGATTTACGAATCTCTAACTAATATATGGCAAAAATTAATAATAATTATTTTCAAAGCTTAAACTAAATATATGTTTATGTAGAATTCATAAAAGAATGATATGGAAATATTTACCTCTATATGATATAAAATGTACTACATAAAACAACAACATAATAATAATAATAATAATACTAAACATAATAATAATAATAATAATAATAATAATAATAATAATAATAATAATAATAATAATAATCTCTATATGTTAATAGTGAAAGAGATGGTAATTAATAATAATAATAAAAATACTCATAAAAAAACCCTATTCCCCCAAATTCGTAAATAAAATAGAGAGAGAGAGAGAGGTGGAACAGAGAGGGAATGGTCGGTCGGGAGAAAGGGAGAAGGGGGCGACGACGGGTTCGGCGGCGCGTCTTCGGCGCTGACGAAGCGCGGTGCTGGTGGCAGAGTCAAGGCTGCAAAAGGGTTTTAGAAGCGTGAGGGAAAGGCAAAGTTTACAAGTGGAGGGTTTCTCCAGCGTGGGGCGGCGCGGGGTGTGCCGCGACGGCAAAATTTCTTCTCCGGCACGGTGGTGGCTTCGAATGAGGAGACGAGGAAGGAAGGGAGTCGGAGGGTCAGTGAGGATCGGGAGTCGGGGGCTGTGCCGGCGGCAGCAACGCCGATCGGCGCGCGGAGAGTGGAGCTGCGCGACGAGGGTGGTCGGCGAGGGGAAATGGTCGGAGGAGGTGGAGCTCAAGCGGGGTTTGGTCGGACGGGCGCGGCGAAGGGCGACAAAGGGGTTTTTTTTGGTCGGCGCATGGGTGGCGCGCGAGGGCGGCGGTCACGGCACGGTCAGGAAGGGCGGATGCGCGGACGGCGGAGGAAGGTCTGGTCGTGGACAGTGGTCGCGGCGCCGGAGCTCTGTACGACGGATCGTCGGGGACAGGCGGGGGTCGGCCGGGAAAGGTAAGGGTTTCCTTTTTCTCTTTCTTTGTGTGGTGTTTGGCCGCAAGTCGAGGAGGGTTTCATGGGGTAGGGGAGTGGTGGTGGCTGGGTGTGGCCGGAGATGCCGACGGCGGTGGTGGTGACGACTGGGCTGGTAGTGGCTGGGACTGTGGTGACGGGGGTCGTGATGGTGGTAATGGGTCTAGTGGCAGTGGTGGTTATGATGATGGTCGTGGTGGTGGCGGTGTCCGGGTTTGGGTGATGGTTGGGGCGTCGGTAGGCAGAGGCGAGGTGAGTAGGTGGTCGGTTGTGCGAAGGTTTGGCAGTGATGGCGGGGAGTCGGGCTTGGTCGGGTCGAACGAGACAAGAGTCGGGGGCTGTGGGTGGTGGAGGCAGAGGGTTAGGATTAGGATTAGGGATTAGGAATCGTGTCCAAGTGTCGGACACGGAGATTAGGTTGGAAAGATTTGATGTACGTGTCCGGTATGTCGGACACAAAGAAGACGATGTACATGTAAAAATAAGGATAGTGGAAGACACCCGGGGTCAGACCCGAGGCCGTCACGGCTGACACGAGGATGGATGGAACACCGACACGAGGCACACCTATTTGTGGTAGAATAATTTGTGGAGACAATTTGGTGGATGATAAAAATAAATTGGAGGAGTACCTGCCTATTTATAGATATGAAAATTCCCAATAAGATAAGGATTAGGATATTTAAAATCCAATTTAGATATTTCCTAATTTAGTTTAAAAGCAATCAAATCAAAATCCAAATCCAAATCCAAATCTAATTTAAATCAACTTAAATTCTCTTAGTTTAAAATCAAATCAATTTTAAATATAGATATTAGTTTACTATTTAAATGTATCCATGGAATCAAATCACAATTTAAATCTCCACAATAATTTCGAAATATATTTTTCCAAAAATATTAATAATAATAATTTTGAAAATTGCATTTTTATTTAAAATAAACTATTAAATATTTACGAGATATATGTATGCACAAATATTCTTTTCATAAATATACTTTCTAATATACCATTTTACAGGAAAAATACTTTATAATTATAACTGCATAAATGAAAGGCTTTTCATAATTAAAACCATAACTTGAAATGATAGCTAGAAATAATTATTACCTATATTATTTTGAAACCATAAAAATAGAAAAAAAAAATGTTTTTCTAAAAATATGTACGCTCGCACATATTCACACTCGTCGAGCAATTTTGAAAAATAAAATTTTCGTACACGACGTACAATACGACTACGTGACGTACAATACAAAATTTTAAATCATTACCAAATTTAATAATAATAAAAAAAATATAGTAGAAATTTAGGGGTTTTACACGGCTAGAGCTAGAGCACCTGCGAAAGGCAATAGCACACACCTGACGAGATAACCAGGTCCTCAGAGGGACATAACAAGACACATAATATCATGCCATATAAACTGAATAAATATTGCTAAAATAAATAAGTCAATTGGATTATAACATAGTCCAATACGCACCTATTGAACGAGCGTACCATCCCCCCAACTAAACAAGGACAGAAGACGGTAAACTAATTCACGTTGACGTATCTTTCTATGCCGTAAATCCAATATGGTATCCGGACCCCAACAAGGTTCAATACCTTCTCATCGAAGTAGTAAGTCACACCTACAACCAAACAAGGACAAGATATGACGAACTAATCCGCGACAATTATTGTTCCAAGCCACGGTCAGATACAAGTACCCAAACCAAAAGTACTCGTACCTAACGGATAAGGTAGCCTACCGTTCTAAGTGAAATGTAGTTAAGAACAATCCTTCCTACGTATGGGCCTTGGCTAAATAGGATCGGCATGGTCCCCCCTTGGGCACCAGAGGCCCCATCAGTAAGAGCATGACGTTCCGCAGAATCGTCAGTGGTCGTCAGTAATCTTGGGTCATCAACCCCGTATCTCCAACGGAGAGTCCGGGTCACAAGGAAAAGTGCATCGAAGCCCATACGCTAAGGAATTGCCCTCCCCGCCCAATGCCTACTGTGTTGTATCCACAACAAAAACTACTATAACCGCTAAGTCAAACTAGCATGCAACCTCTATTAGCGGTTATTCCTATCGCACGGCTTATACGCACCGGTGGCTAGCCAGTCACGCATGTCCGTGTTCTATATGCGACACACAACTTCGTGTTACAACGTGTCAAGGCCAATGAATGCAACACACTAGGTGGTCCCTTAAATCTAGGTTTAATATGTAAAAAAAATAATACATAGCAGAAAATATAAATAAACAGTAAGTTCTAACAGTTTATGCCGTGTATCGCAGTTTATTTTGCATAAAGAAAATAAATAATGCATGAATATGAGCTAAAATAAATAAACAGCAAATGACAAGGTGTCTTGCCTGGTAGGACGCCTGGTGTGCTGCGATCATCATGGTGGCATGAACTGCGACTTTGGTGTAACAACTACACAAGGGGACCTCTTTTGGTGGTACAGACCGGTGCATCGGGTCCATAACGGTCAATTTAGTTAGGGTGGACATAAGGTAGTCTAGAATTGGTGAGGGAATAAGAGGATTGGTTACGGACAAGAGAAAATCAGAAGAAATATTGGATAAATATTATGTATACGAATTTTATAAAATATTTATAATTCCTAAAAATTAGTTTTTATGAGTCGAAATATTTATATAGAAAAAAAATACTTAAAATACTCAAAGTCAAGAAATTCGTTTTTAGGCAAGAACCCTAATTTTGTAAAAATATGATTTTTAGGGGGAGAATTATATTTTTAGTAGCCACAATAAATATTTTTAAAGACTAGGACATCATCGTATATAAAATAGTTTTAGAAAAATATAAAATCTAGTATAGTATTTTTAGGGCTAAAACTAATTTCTACTAACAACAAAATTAACCAAAATTCTTAGTCAATAATAGAAATATATATAAAATAATATTACTAATATTAACAATAATAATACCTACATGTACATATAATATTATTCAGTAAAAATACTATTACTATTACTGTAAAATCAGAAATAAAATAACAAGATAATAGCAATAATAATAGTAATACTTAATAATAATGATAATATTAATAATAATAATAAAGATGATAATAATAATAATGATAATAATAATATTAATAATAATAATAAAGATGCTAATACTAGTAGTTAACACATGTATATAAAAAATATATAATTATAATTCAAAAAAATAAAAAAATAAAACAAACATTACAGAAATAATAAAAAAAGTATAGAATAGCACAGAGCTGTTCTCTCAGTGTAAAAAGAATGCACGAAACAGGGAAGAGAATTTTTGAGAAAGAAAAAGAAGGACAGGGAGCAAGAGGAGAGAGATAGAAATGGGGATTTGCGGCGCACGGTTGTTGGTGGGGCGGCGCCGCACGGAGGTTCCGGTCAGGCGGACGGGGTTGAGGAGGAAGACGGTTCGACGGCGGCGGATCGGAGGGTTTCGAGAGGGGACCGGCGCGGAAGAGTCTAGGGCGGTGGCGGAAAGGAAGAGGCGGCGGAGGTGAGCAGCGCTCGGGACTGAGTCGGGCGGCACCGGAGGAAGAAGGGGGCTCGGAGAAGGGGGTTTTGGTGGAGGCGCTCGCCGAAGTTCGGCAGCGCGGTGGCGGCGGCCGTGAGGGCACGGTGAGGTATTGCCGGTGATGGCGCGGAGGGAATGCTCGCTCGGCCGGAGCCGAGCGCGGGTGGCGGACGAAGGTTTGCCGGCGGAGGTGAGTCTGGGTTAGGGTTTTAATTATTTTCTTTTCTTTGTATGGTGGCTGGCTAGTTTTGTCGGGGTCGAGGGTTGCCGAGGGTTGTCGACGACAGTGGTGGGTTGGTCGTGTGATGGTTTGGGTGGCGGTGGTGTCGAACTGCGGGGTTTGGAGTTAGGGGGGTCAGGTTTTCGCAGCCGCGATCGACGGGTGCGACGGTGTGGTCTGTTGTGAAGGGTGTTTTGGTTGGCCGAGGACAGGTGGCCGGGGACGGGGGTTGCTGTTCGTCGGGGAAGACGGGAGGTCGGCGTGATGGCGATGGGAGTTGGGTTGGCTGTCGTGTCGGAAAGGCTAGTCAGGAAGTCGGGGTGGCATCTCGGACAGGAAGGCGGCAGGGCTAGAAGGCGAGGCAAACTAAGGATAGTTTTAGGATTTGATTGGGTCAGGGTGTGTCCGACACGAAGAGACGATAATGTATATGTAAAATATGGAGTAGGAATTTAGATGGACACGGACACGATGCACGTAGATTTGTGGAAAAAAATTGTTGTGGATGAATTGGAGGAGTACCTGCCTATTTATAGGACGTGGGAATTCCTAATTGGATAGGATTAGGATTTATTTAAAACCCAAAGTAGATAATTTGCTACTATTTTAAAATCAATCAAATCTAAATCCAAATCCAATTCAAATCAAATTTAAATTCATCTTTTATTTTAAAATCAAATAAGATAACTCATTTTCAAATATAGATATCAATTTAATTATTTAAATAGATCCATAAAATCAAATCAGAATTTAAATTACCACAATAATTTAAAAACATGTTTTCCAAAAATACTATAATAATTAATTTCAAAAATACATTATTATTTAAAATAAACTAATAAATAATTACTAAATATGTATGTAGGTACAAATGATGCTCTCATAATTATGCTTTTCTAGCATACAATAAAATATTAATTATTATTAATAATTGTGAGAAATGAAAGGCTTTATAAATAAAATAACAAATTTGAAAATTTTGGAACGATAACAAAATAATTATTATGTATATTATTTTGAAACTATAGAAAAATAATATTTTTAAAAATAAGTACGCTCGCGCATAATCGCACTCGTCGAGCAATTTCGAAAAATAAAATTTCGTGCGCGACGTATAATACGACTACGCGACGTTCAATACAAAAATTTAAATTAGTACCAAATTTTAATAAAAAAATAGTAGAAATTTTAGGGGTTTTACACTCCCATATGCTCCTATTTCATCCATGATTATAAATGATTTAAATTTATAATTATGATCAAACCTTAGTCCAAAACTTGACCCAACTTGATCCGACACCCAACCCAATTTTATGTGATCCCTATCATGACTACCCAAACACCCCACTAATACATCAGTCCTTCTTCCAACACAAAAATATCTCTCTTCCTCTCTCTCTACGTTATCAAATATCTCTATTTAAATATCTCATTTTCTCTTTTATATATATATTTTATATATATATATATATATATATATATATATATATATATAATATATATATATATATATATATTTCTTTTAAATATCTCATTTTCTCTATTTAAATATCTCATTTTCTCTTATATATATATATATATATATATATATATATATATATATATATATATATATATATATATATATATATATATATAACTCTCTTTCTCTCTCCTCCTTAAAACACTCCTACACATACAACCCCCTTCCCCATCATAACACACACAAACCCCCTCCATGTGGCCGGCCCTAAAATCCATGTAGAGAATTCCTAGCATCTTTCTCTCTCTACTTTCTCTCTTAATATTTTTCTTCCTCATCACTCTACCTCTTCCTTACTCCAAACCGACACCATCATCAACTTCACCTCCACCACCCTGAATACCACCTCCTTCCTCGGCGAACCCCATAGCCGTGTGCAGCCTCACCGCCCTGCCGCCGTGCCACCATGAGTGGCCAGTAGCAGCGAGGCAGCAGCAAAGCAGCAAAGCACCAGAAGCAGCATGCGCAGCAGCAGCTGTAGTGCGGGGAACAGCAGCCGCGGCCAGCCGTCGTGTGCCGCCGCTGCCGTCGCGCGTCGTCGCACCGCCACCCCCCTCCAGTGAACCTTCAGGCGGCCTCCCCGTGCCGTGCACCCTCCTTCCCGACGCGTATCCTAGACGATTCGTGCGTTTGACACGGGTTTCCGTCGTGACGCGCTCAGTTTCTAATCTAGAATTATGTTTCAGGACAGCGACTTCACGCACATTTTTTGAAAAATCTGACAGTTGGATCGACGAACTATTTGCTCTGTCACAATCTTGGTATATTGATCTTCACTCCCCTCAAGTTTCATCCGTTAATTTTGTCATTTGATACATCAAAATCGGCCGCCAAGTTGACACATTAAATTTTACTATTTTTTGACAGTTTTGTGGAGCCAACTTCGTCGGCTCGTATCTCCGCCGTCGCACCTCCGTTTGATGCGCTATCAGTTCCTATGCATAGCTGGTATAACCCTCTTCCTTCTCCTTTAATTTCGTTTCATTGTGAGCACGTTTGATTGGTTGAATTTGATGCCAAAGTTAGCCGTCCGAATTCGTAATTTCCAACTTGTTAAATTCTATTTTGGAACCCGGGACTCCAAATTTCAATTCCGACACCACCAGTAGATTTGTGGCATTTTTCTAGCACGAATTCATATAAATTTTGTTAGATTTGGAGGACGTGGGCCCTGACACGTATTTCGATGCAAAGCAGGCTCCACAGTCCGAGTCAACGGGTCACTTTGAGATCGGCTCATCGAAATCCAATTCTGGATATACCGTTGAGTTCATATCATCATTATGGACTCGTTGACATATAATTTACTGAGTTTTGAGGACATTGGCTCCGATACGCGTTTCCGTGCAAATCAGAATTTCAATATCCTGGTCAACGGACCAATTTGAGATCGGGTCAACAGAATCCAATTTTGGATATACCGTTGGGTTCGTATCGTCTTTCTAGATTCGTGGGCATATAATTTGTTAGATTTTGTAGACTTCTACCCTGACATATTTTTCGGTGCAAAGTGGGTCCAACGGCGGACATCATTTTGACCTAAAATTACTATTTTGCCCCTATATCCAAATTAGACTTATGGGTAGGCTATCCTAGCTAATTTGACCATTTTGGACATGTTGGCGATATTTGTTTTATCATCCGATGACATCTGTAGATTTTTGCTTATGTATCACCCTTAATTACAACTAATTCATATTATTAGTGTATATATTTATATGCTTGGTTTTTGTAAAACTCTAAAATGATCCTTGAGTTTCTAAGGATTCTAAGTGTTGATTATAGGCTTAGTGTCACCCCAAATTGGTCTACTATACTAGATCATCACTTAGCTAAGTGTCCAGTTAGAAGTCATGGCATACCACTAGTGTTAGAGTTATCAGTCTAGAGTCTTGAACATAGAATATGATCTGAGTTTGTTATACCCTTTTTGACATTGACAAGACACCATGCTTCTTTCTCTGCATTCTTATCACCTTGTCTTGCTCGAGGCGAGTACCCCTACAAACTCTATCTTACTGCATATGATAATGAATTGCGTATGAACTATGTTAATATAGTTACTTAAATGGAAAATCGTATCTTACATGTTTCTATGTAACTCTCGTATGCTTCACATGCTTCTCACAGGCTTGACATGCTTTAAACTGCTCTTAGTATCTTTCACATGCTTTAAACTGCTCTTGTATCTCTCACATGTTATAGCTTGGGTTATGGGAAAACTGATAGTTGAGTACGTGATCATGCCCCTTCTCCCGTACGTATATACCGAACAAGGTCGCATTACATGCATACCTTATCGTAGGCCATTATTCCGTATTTTTCTATGGATGTACACCTATGCTTGTACACTTGTACGTATGTATATTTTATTACATGTAGACTTGTACGTCAGTACATTTTACACCTATTGACCGATCACGTGCCTGCTCTAGTTTTAAAATTATATATACATCTGTCGCCAAATATATCCTCTACATGATAGATGGTGATATGACATAAATTTTTATTTATTACATCTGTTTTCATTCCATGCTCAGTATGTTTACTTTATAGAACCAGTACTTGCTCCCGTCCTGGCAGGATAACGTTGTAGGCATACTTTCGGAGGAAGATTTTGCTCTGTGATCTTTATTATGGGCCCACTGCAGAGGACCAAGTCATTGCTCCCGAGGAAGTCCCCGCAGGGAACCTCACTGAGTAGTCTCGCTTAGATTATTTTTGGCTTAGTTATTGAACTGTTTAGACTATATCTTGTAGTCACTGGACTTTGTCTCCAGTTTAATACTTTGGAAGTGTATTATTAAGTTTGTACTTATTTTACTTTCTCTTATAGATGTTGTATAGTGATAAACCTCTTAAATATTATATTAGAAATGTTAGCATCTTAGATTTATTATTGTCTATGTTTGTAAAGAACAAAAGTTTTATTACAAACTAAGAAAAAGAGTACATGAGTACAATTGATTTCTGGGGAAGTACAACTATAGGAATCTGATCAGAAGACGATCACTTTATCCCTTGGACGATGTGATATCGAAGACACGAGCCTCTGGAGGATGCAACAGCACTTTAGCAGGATATTATGATCACTCTTGATGCTTTGAGATTGATTTGAAACTCTATTTATAGAGTTCTTAAAATAACTGTTTAGCAGTTATTCTGGATTGCACGTGCTTCAGGTTGCGCACCTTCTATTCACTTGCGCAAACGGTTGTACTAACTGTTGTGGACGCGTGGCATCGTTTGATTGAGATGCGCGTGGTCATGAGCAGTGTAGTGGGCACGTTCTGCGAAGTTAGTGGCTTGCGTGCCACGTCACTCTGTCCTGAACACCATTTGATCACCTTGCGCGTGGTTCATCAGGTTGCGCGTGGACGCAACATAACAACCTGTGCGAGTGGTTTGTACCAACTGCTATAGATGCATGGCATCGTTTGATTGAGATGTGTATGATCGTGGGCAGTGTAGTGGGCACGATCTGTGAAGTTGATGGCTTGCGCGCCACGTCACCCTGTTTAAAAATAAGAGTTGATCAAGTAGAGCCAATTTGTCAGGTTGTGCATAGGCGCAACTCAACGACTGGCGCCTTTGACTAGGTCTTCTGTGCTGTACTGATTAATCCTTACGTCATAGAGTGACTTGTGTGAACTAGCTGTCAGCATTAATTACATGCTGACAAAATCTTCTCGAGTACCGCGTTGTGTGGGATTCGAATGAATTTTTCTTAATCTCCGTGCTGTCTGCTGTCAGATAATGATGATGCCATTACAGCTTCTCGAAGAAGTGCGCCACGTGGCTCTCGCGCAACCTGACTCTAGTGCAACCTGGCGTTGGCGCAGTCTGATGCTGCGCAACTTGTTTGTTTGGCACAATACAATATTTTGGCGCCATCTGATGGTTAAACAATTTAATGGGTGGCGCATCTTAATTTTTAGGCTCTACAAGACCCCCTTCAAAGTTTTTGAAACTTGAAAAATATTTCAAAGTTTTGAAATACTTTAAATTATGCTAGTTTTGCTTGGATTGCGCCAGGCTCAACTTTTTGAGTTGCGCTAGTCAACTCGAGCCCGCTTCTTCAGCATAGATTGCGTAACCTTTTTGGGTTATAAATAGCCGTACACTTTGAGTCTTTTATTCTTCATATCATTTAAGATAACTCGAAAGAAACCCTAATTTCTTCTCTTTTTCTCGATCTTAAAGAACTTCGATCGACTGTAATGGCACCCAAACGCTCTGCTGCTGAGAAGGGCAAGACTGTGGCCGAGTCATTCATATGAGTTCCACCTTCGTCACGCCAAGAGACGACCAACCCGGCCATGAAAGGTAAGCTTTCGAATGTAGACCTGATTGTCGACCACCCTACTGATCATTGGCCACCCTATTTAGGGTTTGGCTTGATTCTGACAATGTGTGCCTGCTCTTTTTAGAGTTGGGCATACTCCATAACTGGCGCCTCCCTTATTAGGGTTTGGCTGCTGTTGACTCGTGTTGTACAGCATTTCGAAAAATTGTGCTGTCTTTTGGGCGCAACTTTGACATGTTGCGCGACAAGATATGGCGCAGCCCGATTGTTGTGCAACTTGATGGCTGCGCATGTTGAGTGTGGTACAATGTTAGTGTCGCATAATTTATTGTCGCACAGCCTGACTAAATAGAGTATTAAATACTCGGTTCATTCCCAATGATGAACCTATTTATGGGGCACTTTTTTTTCAAAAAAAACTTTTTACTTTCTCCCTCGTTAAGTGATATGCGCCCATTAATTGGTAAGATGAAGAGTCGGCGGGGGCCGATCTCCGCTGTATATATATAAACATGAAGTTCAACCTTCATCTTTATTCATTCTCATGACATCTAACATGAAGAAGGGGACGAACAACAGTGACGATGACAAAGCTTCTGAGGAGAAGTTACACTCCGCGTCTGCGGAGTTTTTGCTGGAAGCTGACCCGTCCCTGAGGGCGGAGAACTTCCTCGACTGTTTTGGCCTGACCCCAACAGTCTTCGCTCATTCCAGAGGTGGGTCATCGCCTTCTTCCGAAGAGCGTGGCGCCTTAGAACGTAGGGAAGAATTCCTTCGTTTGATGCATCGTTCGGAAATCCATAACATGGAGGAACTGAGCGCTGTCTTGCATCAGACTGAGGATGGGAAGAAGAAGTGATGTGATGCTAAAGAGTCTTTTTACATAATGGCCTATAGCGCCTATGTCTGTAGTGTCTGTCCTCTTTTCCATTATGAAATAAAAAATTAGACTTTATTAAATCCTGACGCATTTGTGTTTTGTTGTGTGACTGTCTTGACACGTTAACTTTTCTCGGTTAACACAAATTTCTGAACAATATGTGGCGCTTTTCATGCTTTCATGCTTCATTCTCCCCGAAATATATGTCTATGGATGTACATAATGTTCTAGCTTCAATTGTACATGAATAATTGCCATAAGAAAGGAATATTTATTGTATTCTCTTCTTCTTTCTGATGCTTGCAGGAGACCAACTGACAAAAATTTCCAGAACTGGCATCGCTGATCTTAGATGTTATAAAGTTGAACCACCTTTGACACACACATCAGAGAGCTCAGAACTCTTCATGCTTAAAAGGGCATCCTCAAGATGGTAGGAAGGGCCTTTATACATGAGAGTTGGACAGTGGAGAGATAGAATTAGGAATCGTATAACGAGGGTGATCTCACTCCTACCTCTCATGAAGGGTCGTCTCTTCTCTACCAGTTGTATTGACATCAGCTTTTCTTCGAGCTGCTACACTCTGGGGTTCTTCTCTCGTCTTTCTGAGAGAGAAGACCAGAGTTGATTCTGTTGTCTTGCTCGTTGGTTCAGGTCAAGATGGCGAGGAACCGGCACCAACAAGAAGATCCAAAGATGTAATAGACCTTCAGTTGTTATATTCAGAATGAAAATCCGAGATGTAATAGATTTTCATTAAGATGTATCTATATTTTTAAAGAAGGAATAAAGAATGATTTTCTCTTCTTTATAATTTAATTTGATATGATGATAGAAAACAGAATCGAGAGGTAATGTGGTCGCGAACTCTCTTTTTTTATTGATGATCTTCAAATCGGTTAGGACTTAAAGACATGATATCATGTCTAAAAAGACGAGATATTTGTGATAATACGGGTTTATCATAAAGAAAAAGATATCTTTTAAAACAGCTGGGTTTCAAAAGATGGAATTGATGATTTAGATAGATTCCATGGGAATTTTGAGTTTTTATTATCATGTAGCTTTATTTACGAAAAAGTAAATAAATGATAATAAATGTAGGCCCATTCCCGCAATGAAGTAGAAATGAAAAAGACTGATGAATAAGCATGCCTTTTCAAGGAAAGGTCGCTTCGATTCTCGAGACAAAGAGTAAATGAAGATTTCTTTATACGATGAACGAACATGCCTTTTCGAGGAAAGGTTGTTTCGGTTCTTGAGACAGAATATTTGGCCTTTCTTTTTATAAATAGTATGGAACTTTTCTGAAAGCATCATTCACTCCTTTTTTCTTATTTGTAAATGTCTTCAGAAGATTTGCCTAAGGAGACGGAAGTCATCTCAAAGATCAAAGCCGCCTTCGACACTCCTTTCGATGGGCCTCTGCCGCCTACTCACCCAGAAGTCGGAGAAAGCTCGGCTGACTCTAGACAGAAGCAGGACATTCTCACCAAGCTGGTGGAGCCAGGGAGTACTGTTGAGAAAGAAGCTCTGAGGAAGGCCGCCTACGAACTGCTGGTGTCATCGGACAATAATGTCTTCGAGCTTCTTGCAAAATACGTTTTCAATCATGAAGGCTCCGGTTCTCGTTAATCTTATGTATTTCCTTCTGTTTAAATTTATGAAAATAAAAAAGGAATTTTATTTACATTCTGAGTCTCTGTGTTGATATTTCTTTTTGGTCTTCAAACATAATATTTCTTGAGAAATTTGCCATTAATGGGCATCATGGCGATTCGACCATCCATACCAGTCAATTGATAAGTTCTGTTGGAGAAAACTTTACTTACAATGTAGGGTCCTTCCCACTTCGCTTCGAATTTGCCTTTGCTCATGTGCGTCATAGTTATAGGACGTCTGACGGCTAGAACTAGTTCTCCTTTTTGAAATGTTCGGACTTTGACTTTACGGTTGAAGGCTTTTGATAGACGAGCTTGGTATAACTCAATATGTTGTTGAGCTAGGAGCCGTTTGTCATCAAGCGCTTCAAGCTCCTGAAGTCGCAGGCGATCATTGTTTTCAGTTGTGAGTTCATTGGCAATGGCAATTCTTAGAGAAGGGATCTGGATTTCCAATAGTAAGACGGCCACACATCCGTATACCAAAGAGAAAGGTGTGCAGCTTGTAGGAGTACGTATAGTAGTACGGTAAGCCCACAGACATTCTCCAAGCTTCTCACTCCAGTTTTGTTTGTTGGTAGAAACAAACTTCTTGAGGAGTTTGATGATGGTATTGTTAAATGCTTCTGCCAACCCGTTAGCTGCAGGATTGTAAGCTGTAGAGGCAATATTATTTATCCTGTTGTCATCGCAGAATTGAGTGAACTTCTGACTGATGAATTGTGGCCCATTATCATGAATATTTCATCGAAGAACACCGAATTTGTAAATCACATGATGCTTGATAAAGTTGATGACGCTGCTTGTCTTGATCTCAACTAGAGGTATAGCTTCAGCCTATTTTGAGAAGTAATCAGTTATGGCTAATATGAACCGATGTCCTCTAGACGAGGGAGAGTTGATAGGACCGATGACATCCATTCCCCAAGCTTCAAAGGGCCAAGATGCTGCCGTCGGGTGAAGGAATTCTGACGGTTGATGAATGAAGTCAGCGTGAATTTGATATGCTGGACACTTCCTTGCATACTCGATTGCATCAGATACCATTGACCCAATAATAGCCCATACGGCGAATGCGATCCTGTAATTTAGGACCAGGTTGATATGTGACACAAACATCGTCATGAGCTTCACGAAGTATTAGTTTTGCTTCTTCCCCCGCAAGACAACGTAGGAGTAAGCCGTCGAACGTTCGCTGGTAGAGTATCTTTGTAGCATGATTATAGTAAAATCTGAGTGACCGTCGTCGAATTGTTGTAGCCTCCTTGGAATCTTCGGGTAGGATATCATGGACTACAAAGTCTATGAAAAGAGTCCGCCAGTCCTCACTGATGGCGTAAATTTCAACTGAACTGTTGAATTCCATGTTTGGGCTGTTAACTTCAGTATTTAAGTTATTCTCGACACAAAATATCTCTCTATTTGTGACGACGATCATTTGTTGCCTTCTAACTGGAATTGCTAATACTGCTGCAAGATTAACAAGAGCATCAGCTTCCGTGTTACACGCTCAGCGTACATGCTCAATAAAGAAGCCTTTGAATAAAGTAGCCATCCTGATCGCTGCATCTGATATGGAATTAGATCTTGATATCGAACTTCGTATATGCCTCTAACTTGATTGACAATTAATTTGGAGTCTCCGTAAACTTCAAGATACTCAATATCTAATTATTTAGCCAATTGGAGACCAATGAGCAGAGCGTTGTATTCAGCCACATTGTTGGAACATGACTCATCTAAAGAATAAACTCTTTGAATAGCTAACCCTTCTGGTAAGACGAGGATGATTCCGACTCCAGCAACAATAGCACCTTTTGGTCCAATTCTGGATGCACCATCAAAGAATAAATGCTAAATAAGAATTTCTTCTGAAATCGTGTTGGACTCCAAGTTTCATCTGGAATCTCATCGTAGAGTTTAGATGTTTCGGGAACTGGATGACTTACAAGAAAGTCAACAAGAGCTTGACCTTTAACAGACTTTTGAGGAACATAAACGATATCATATTATGCTAACAATATGGCCCATGTTGCAAGCCTAGAATTGAGTATACTTGGCTTCTTCATCAGGACCCGAAAAGGGTTAACTCTTGAAATAACATGAATAGTTTGGCCAGTGATATATTGTCTCGTCTTTTGAACAGCAAACATCAAAGCTAGATATTCTTTTTCTACTGGAGTTTATCGATGCTCAGCTCCAATCATCATGCAGCTAAGGTAGTAGATAGCCTATTCATGACCTTCATTATTCTTCTGAGCTAATAAAGCCCCTAAGGAGTGGTCCATTGCTCGAACATACATCAGGAAAGGTATTCCTGACACTGGAGGCACTAGAACTGGAGGGTTCATCAAGTACCGCTTCATGTCTTCAAATGCTTGTTGACATTCTTCAGTCCAAATAAATGACACACCTTTGTTCATGTGTTGAGTGAACGGTCTACAGCGTCCAGAGAGATTTGAGATGAATCTCCTGATGTACGTAAGCCGTCCCTAGAATTCTTGTAGCTCTTTTAGGTTGCATGGAGGATGCATCTCTTGAATGGCTTTGATTTTTCTCAGGGTCAACGTGTATATCTTTACAGGTAATAACGAATCCAAAAAATTTGCCACTAGAGACTCCTAGGAATGACTTGGTTGGATTCATCTTGAGTTGATGCTAGCACATTAGATCGAAAATAGTTCTCAAATCTTGAATATGGTCTTCTTTTAGACGACTTTTGACAGCAATATCGTCAATATAACATTCAACAGTCTTTCGTAAATGATCACAAAAGATGATACTCATGGCACGGTGATAAGTTGCACCAGCGTTCTTAAGACCAAATGGCATGACGTTGTAGCAATAGACTCCAAGAGGAGTACGTAAAGATGTATGTTTCTCATCTTCTAGATGCATCTTGATTTGATTATATCCTGAAAATCCCGCCATAAAGGACATTCGTTCAAATCCGCAAGTATTGTCAATCATGACATCAGTGATCGGAAGAGGAAATTTGTCCTTGGGACAAGCTTCATTAAGGTCTCTAAAGTCAATACAGACTCGGACTTTTCCTGTTTTCTTCAAAATTGGGACAACATTAACCACCCAGTCCGGATGTTGTTCTTCTCTGATGAAACCACAATTGATGAGTTTCTTAACTTCAGCTTCTATGGCATCCAACATGTCAGGTCAAAATCGACATTGTTGCTGTTTGACTGGCCTCGTATTTGGCAGAATATTGAGCTTGTAGGTAGCGATCTGAGGATCCAACCCCGGCATGTCTTCATAGCTCCAAGTGAATACATCAATATATTCCCTAATGAGTTGGATTAGTTCTGGTTTATCCGCTTCAGGGAGGCTTTTACTGACAAATATCAGTTTTGGAGAAATTTTATCTCCAATATTGACTTGAACCAACTGATCTTCAGTATGTGGCTCACGTTGCTCAAAGTGAAGCTCCCATTGAGTATCCATCCTTTGTACCCAAGGATCAGATTCAGAAGCTTCGACAAAGTCTTCATCATCTTCCAAGAACTCGACAGTCACCATATTGGAAGATAGAGTCACGCGATGGACGTGCCCTACACTGGTGTCTGAATCCCATGAGATAGAATCAAAAGAGTTAGATCATTCTTCGTCCTCGGATTCAGAGGCTTCTGGAGTCGGAGTTGGTGAAGTATATCCTAATCTCCGCTTCGTTTTGCTGTAATATTATTGTGATTTTTCTTTCAGAGCAGGAATACGAATAGGAGTTCGCCTTCATTTGCCGCCATTGAGACCAGCTTTAAAATTATAGCCCATCTTTTGAATGATATCTTTTGATTGCTGACTATAATGACGTAGTTGAAGTCTTCCGTTATCGTAATTTTCTTTCTCGCTATCGGGCGTGATCTTTTGTTTCGTTCCTTTACTAAAGAGTATAGGAAGTTCATCTTTCTTTCTGGAAGGAACTAAGAAAAAGGAGTCCTGCATTGGCTCGAGCAATACTTCATTTCGGAAAGCTTCAACTGCTCCTATGGCAAGTGGTTCGAAGTTATCTAACATTTTTAAATAACATCGAGTATAATAAAAGATATCAGTATACTGTAAAGAATATACTACTTTATTGATTTGTACATCATTATTTACATCATGATTCTTAGCCTTTACAGAAGTCTTAGTAAGGTTGATAACCAGAGGAGGAGAAGGAGAAGGAGAAGGTTTATTACGACGAAGGTCGATAACAAGAGGCTCAGAAGAGGTGAGCTCCCGTTGTTCCTTTTCTACAGCAGGAGGGTGTTTGTTATTGGAGGAAAGATATATAGTCAATATCTAAGAAGAAGAGGGACAAATAGCACGTCCTTTGACAGGGATCATGAGAACATCTTTCGAAGTATGTTTCTGATCTTCCTCACTATCCATTGCCAATACAACTTTCATGAACTCCTCTTTGTACATCAGAGAGTCCGTAAAATATGCTTCAATTTCCGTGAAAGGATTTAAATTGGTTACCTCCTTTTCGACTTCTCTATTGACATCCACATATTTGAAGCATTGATGTAAAGTAGATGGTACAATGTTATGCTCATGTAGAAAGGGTTTTCCCAGTAAAGTATTGTAAGAGCCGTGGTTATCAATCACGTAGAAAGTAACCTTCGTACGAAGATTACTTATTTGAAATTTCAGGCGAATCTTTTCCAAAGGTTCACTTCTCCTAGAATTGAATCCCAAGATTATCGTGATGGTTGTTGAAAGTTTGTGTACGGGAATCTTCAATGCATCTAGTAGTGTCTTTGGCATGATACTCAGTGCGGATCCAGGATCGATCAAGATACGATCAACCTTCATGGTATCGACATATCCCGTGAAGTAGAGGGTTCGATCATGACGATTATCTTCCAACAGTATATCATCTTGTGTAAAGGTGATGTTTGGCATCAGCTCCATCATACTATGACAATGAAGGCATGTTATAGGCTCTTCCTCTGGCTTCTTGAGGAATGTCAGACAAGTATCACCTTGTATTAATGCTTCACTCAACGTTTCCCGAGTTTCCTTCGAAAGACGGAGTAGCTCAAAAATTGACAATCTTGCCGGAGTGTTGGCTAGCTGAGCCAGTATATCAAAGTTATATGGCTTCTCAAGTCCCAAGGTTGAAGTCTTTTTCAATACTTTGTCGAAATGGACAGGCTCTTTTCCTTCGTCGGCTGTTGTCGGTTTGGGAAGAGTTGGCTCTATCGGGGGTGATGAAGCTGATGGATTATTGACAACAGGAGAAGTTGATGCTTGAGGAGCTTCCAGTGCTGGAGCAGGGTTTTCTTGACCTTCTGGATAGTCTCTTAGGTAAGGTTTCCCAGATCTGGTACCAGTTAAGACTTCTTCTTTGGATACAGGCTCAAATGACACCATATTGCAAATCTTTGCCTGGGTTTTATTTCTAGAAGGTTTCTTTTGGCAAGATGGAGAGTTTGTCCAGTAACCCAAACCAACCCAAGATTGGTTGTGAGAAAGACATAAAAAAAGAGGTACAGGAGATCCCTTTCCATGATTTAAACCAGAGGACTTTTGTAGATCATATCCCATCTTTGTTATGAGTTCACGAGATTATGGACTATACAGATGGAAAACTGGTTGGTATTTGACTTCTGATTTTGACAATGTTGCCTTATCAGTGGAAGAAGAAGAAGGATTATCTGCTGCCGAGATGAAGGTAGTAGTTAGAGGTGGAAGACAATGCTCACCAAATAAAATCATATGACATGATTTATTTTTAGTGGCCTTCTTGGACTTGGTGGAAGAAGATGGTGTTTCAAAGTCCGCCACTAAATTTGGATGGATCCATATGATCTACTTTTTATCAGTAGACAGAGGAACAAGACCATTTGTTCGTGGGTGGTAGAAGGTTAACAATTTTCAGAGTAGTTCTCGGAACGGGGATGACGCCATCCTGCACAAGTTGAGCTAAAAAATCTCCAAACTGTAAAGAGACGACATTAGCTGTTATAGTTTTCTCATCTTGCTGGAGAGTGATTGCACTAGAATTGACCATCTCTTGTATTTTACCCTTGAGCACATAGCACGCTCGAGTTGGATGTCCAATAAACCTGTGGTAAACACAATATTTAGGATGGTCAGTCTTACCAACTTCATCTGGCCGTTTAGGATCTAGCAGTTGGAGTTTATTGCTCTTGATGAGGCAATCAAAGATACTCATGATATTATCTTCATCAAAAGTGTATTCTTCTTTTGGACGAGGTGCCCGTTGTGGTGGTGCTGTAGGGGTAGATGTTAGCTGATTTACATTAATGGTTAGATCTTCTTTGCCTTTGAGATTAATGGCCAAAGTCTCCTTGCTCTTACGATTGTTCTGACGGCCATTATTATTTGGTGTAGCGTGTTCATCTTTGTCAAGACTAGGCATTTGAATGCCTAATTGCTTGAATTTGTCATCGCTCTCTTCTGCGGCTTTGGCGTTCATTATGAAAGAAGGCCAATCCTGGAACTGTGTTGATCCTGTCCACAAGCTGATTATAGGCAACAAGTTTGATTTGTAAATGTCTATAGTTAAAGCATCTGGAGTTCCGAGAGGCATTTTGAATGCTTCACGACGGAACCGTTCAATAAAAGTTTAGTCGTTTTATTATGTTATTGTTTGATTTTGATGAGAGCAGACATAGTCATGTCGTTGGTTCCCTCATAAAATCGTTCCAAGAATATTTGTTTGAAGCTAGCGAAAGAGGTTATACACCCATTTGGTAAACTACGATACTAGTCATATGCGGTACCGGCTAAACAGCCAACAAATACTCTAGTAAGAAGAGCATCATTTGGTTGAAGTTGATTAGTCATTACTTCAAAGTGATTGAGGTATTGACTTGGAGACGTGCTGCCATCAAACATCAAAATAGTAGGGGGTTTGTATTTAGGAGGAAATTGGACCTCTTTCCATTCTATGGGATAGGGCATTTTGATCCCAAGCTTCTGCAGACCATTCTTCTGTTTGAGAGCTTCAAATTGAGTACGTAAAAGTTTTACGGTCTCATTGGTATCTCCTATTGATTGCGGAGTAGTGGTTTGATTCAATATATTAGGAGGGGGTACTACATGATAAGTACCACCCCCTGCACCAGATTGACTTGGAATAGCCTATGCATGAACGGAAGCAATGTGAGGAGATTGTACCCCAGATCAATATTGGTGGGAACTGATGTTGTCACAGGTTCTTGAGTCGGAATCAGATTCACGACTGGTGGAACTATATGTTGTGCCATAAAAACAGAATGCATGCCTGCCATCATCACAGCCATGTTCTTCAAACTAGCCTCCAAAGCAGCAATTCTCTACTCTTGACTGGAATAAGTGGAGGTACCTTGATCATCTGTGACAGCATAAGTAGTCACTTCTCTAGCCTTCGAAGATGAGCTAGTGGAAAGGATGGTCCTTTCAGAACTTCACTGTCAGCGTCAAAGTCATATAAAAAACTACCCCAGAATAAGTGATAGGGATATCTTTTTGACTGAAGGAATCCTGGTTTGAATCAAGAAGATTCCTTTGACCGATTGTGTCTCGGCTTCTTGATCTAGTATACCGGTATACTCTTTCATCGGTTTCATGAATCCGATCTAAGTATTGCTGACTAGGATTGCGAGATGCATTACGTCTTGGACGTTTTCTACCCCCAGTGCTTCGAGATGCCATGTTGATAGGAGCAAAGAGCAATTCATCTTCGTCCACTAGGATTGGTTCAGGAGTCTGAACATAACTCAAACGGTCAAAGACGGACCGCTTGGCTGACTGGCAATAGCATTTGATGACGACTTCATGATGGTGGTTACAATGATGTTCTTGCTGTTGGACCACTGCTGGACGGGATGGATTTGCCACCTTCCGCTTCTGTATTAAGAGTTTACGGAGGTCACTAATAGGACGAGAAAAAGTTGCAGGAATGTAGTCCTTGATGATATTCGGGACATGGTTCCTGTTCCTGAGGTGTCATGTACCTTGAGTGTACAAGGTTGTGCTAAGCTAGTTAGCATAAGTCACAGGATCTTTCACCTCAGCATTCTTCCTCTGGTGCAAGTTAGCAACTGGTGGCTGTTGCGCTTGATACATCTTATGATTTTCCGAGTTTGAGCCTAATTGGCACCTTTTGATATAGGTGCACAAGTCTGACAGAGGAGCTACTTGTGCATCTACTTGAGATACTAGTAGTTTGCCCCGTCGGGATCTTGAAATACATAAGGTTGGCAGATCCTGCCCTGATCTCTTTAGAGTAGGCATAATGTCCTTTTGCATGGAAGGTTCATTCTGAATAGAACCCATCTTCTTGACAGAGATTTGGTTGTCTCTGTTAAAGAAAATAGAATTCCTATTTGCATTGGCAGTATTTCCACCCAATCAATAACTCGAGCAGAATGAGGAAAGGCTAGAGAGCATTTTCTTTGATTTAGTGGCTTCTCACTAATTTTTTGGTTTGGTGACAAAGTGGGAGTCACTAAACAGTGCTTCTCTTTATATTGTGCTAGTGCAGAAGCTTGTGTAGGTTGTGCCAGAGCATGAATAGGCATAGGTTGCGCCAGAGCAGAAATACGCACAAGTTGCGCTGGAGCAGGAACATGCGCAGGTTGCGCCAGGAAAGAAAAGGCCAAAGGGCGCTTTTCTTTGTTTTGAAGAGCGATGTGTCGAGACAAAGTCTCCTTCGATTTTAGAATCAGAGAAGTGGAGGGATTATCCAAAAGGCTGTTTCCCTTAGGTTATGCCAAAGCAGTGATGGACGCAAGTTGCGTAGAGGCAAGAACAGGTGCAGGTTGTGCTAGGGAAGAGAAGGCCAAGGGACACTTTTCTTTGTTTTGGATAGCAGTGTGTCGAGACAGAGTATCCTTCGATTTCAAAATCGAAGAAGTGGAGGGATTAGCCAAAAGGCTGTTTCCCTTAGGTTGCGCCAAAGTAGTGATGGACGCAAGTTGCACAGAGGCAGAAGATAGTGCCACTGATGACTTAGGAGTCCAAACAGAGCGCGTCTTGCTCTTAACAGCGGCAGCGGTGTGCTTGGTACCCCCAGCATTGATCATGGTCTCGTAGGTTGTCTGGTCAACTTGAATGACCAGGGTCTTTTGCGTCTTGCCGATTGACGCGGTATCACATTGAGTTGTCACTTTTTCGTCGGTGGAGAAAGTCGTTCCCAGCAGAGTCACCATTTTGTTTGCAAAGAACAAAAGTTTTATTTCAAACTAAGAAAAAGAGTACAGGAGTACAATTAATTTTTGGGGAAGTACAACTATAGGAATCTGATCAAAAGACGATCACTTTATCCCTTGGACGATATGATATCGAAGACACGAGCCTCTGGAGGATTCCATAGCACTTTAGCAGGAGATTATGATCACTTTTGATGCTTTGAGATTGATTTGAAACTCTATTTATAGTGTTCTTGAAATAACTGTCTAGCAGTTATTCTGGATTGCGTGGCGCTTCAGGTTGCGCGTCTCCTGTTCATTTGCGCAAACGGTTGCACTAACTGTTGTGGACGTGTGGCATCATTTGATTGAGATGCACGTGGTCATAAGCAGTATAGTAGGCACGTTCTGCAAAGTTAGTGGCTTGTATGCCACGTCACTTTGTCCTGAACACCATTTGATCATCTTGCGCGTGTTTCATCAGGTTGCGCGTGGGCGCAACATAACAACCTGCGTGAGCGATTTGCAACAACTACTGTAGATGCGTGACATCGTTTGATTGAGATGCGCATGGTCGTGGGCAGTGTAGTGGGCACGCTCTACAAAGTTGATGGCTTATGCGCCACGTCACCCTGTTTAGAAATAAGAGTTGATCAAGTAGCGCCAATTTTTCAGGCCGCGCATAGGCACAACTCGACGACTGGCGCCTTTGACTAGGTATTCTGTGCTGTACTGATTAATCCTCACGCCATACAGTAATTTGTGCGAACTAGCTATCAGTATTAATTACATGCTGACAAAATATTCTCGAGTGCCGCGTTGCGCGGGATTCGAATGAATTTCCCTTAATCTCCGTGTTGTCAATTGTCAGATAATGATGATGTCGTTACAGCTTCTCGAGGAAGTGCGCTACGTAGCTCTCGCGCAACCTGACTCCAGCGCAACCTGGCGTTGGCGCAGTCTGATGCTGCACAACTTGTTTATTTGGCACAATATAATATTTTGGCACCATCTGATGGTTAAACAATTTAATGGGTGGCGCATCTTAATTTTTAGGATCTACAGTCTATTCTTAGAACAGCATACTACGCTAACCAAGCGTAGGCTGGGCATGGCTTCGCCCGGCCCAATAATTTGTGTAGTGGGTCGTGACAACTAGGCACTTACCTCAACTGTTAATACTTTCTAAAAAGAAAACATAAATATTATCCTCCTTGATTCCTTCATAGAGAAGATTACTGGTGGGCATAACATATATAGAACATTTGTCTTTAACAAAATTAATACCATAACTATTGTCAGAAAGATGACTAATGCTTAAGAGGTTATGTTTTAATTCGGTTACGAGACAAAGGTCATTTATTTCTGGATAGGGGGATATACCAACAGTACCGTTACCTATAATGTTACCTCTCAGATTATTTCCATAGGATATATATCCTTCCCTTTTTATCGATAGCATCGCAAATAAAGATGTATCACCTGTCATATGTCGCGAACATTCGCTATCGAGGATCCATTTTCTTCTAGAATGAGAGGGTTGGCCTACCTACAAAATGAGTAGATGTGACCTTTGGTACCCATTTCTTTAAGGGTCCAGAAGTGTTAGTCTTAGGTATCCAGGCATATATATTCATATCAACTAGCTTTCTAACTCTATAAAACTTGGAAATGTGTCCATGTGAACCAACTATGCATAGAAAATTTTAGAGCTAGTGCTTGGTGTCATGTTATTGAGATGATGCTTGTGTGTCATCCTTAGATACTTGTAAACAAAGGCGTGATTATGTGAAACATTATCCTTACGTGCTTTCTTTGGTCATGTCGTGTTACTTATATGTTCTGTCGTATGACAGACCTTTGGCTGAGTAGCATGTATCACCTGTTTTCTAACTTTATATGTAACTTTTTAGAGAAAGCACATACCTCGTCGTACTTAGAAGTTATAACAACCACCTTCTGTGCAGCGATGCTATACTTCTTCTTCTCTAACTCATATAACTCATTCATCTGGGCATAATCATAATCTTTTTTCTCAATAGTTTTATGAGCATCATGCAAGCTAAGCTTCAGAGTTGATATTTTCTCATTCGTGTTACTGGTGGAAGGTATTTCCCTTATATCTCCTAATAGGGAAGAAAAACTTTGAACTTCGGTAGTGTAAGCTTTGATCACTTTTGGAGACTGCTTATATTTATCCAAGACTTTCTTCTGTTCATCTATTAAGTCGCTAAAAGATCCAAAGTTTCATCAAATGTAAAGTTATTATACAGAGGATTAGTTGTTAGCTGATCAAATTCCATCAAGCAGACATTTGCAGAACTGCTTGGTCTTCATTCTTTCTTTGATTCACTGGCTTCACTTTTGTGCCAGATACTGGTATTGTTAAGCATGAACTTTGAAGGCGATGGACTTTTCTTTCGGAGTCGATTCTTCAAAGTCTCGAAGATCTAGTCTATGAATGATTAGTTTACCCATGAGTGTTTCAAGCGATATAGTGTGAGATTGTTCTTTTCTATGATTGCAGTAGCTTTTGGGTTCCAGTTCTTCATTAGTTCCCTCAGCACTTTGCGAATCTTCTCATGATTTGTATGATCCTTGCCAAGGGATGATAAAGGATTACTAATATCAAGGAAACGTGTAAACACCTGAGTGATTGATTCATTTGGCTTCATCTTGAAAGCCTTATACTCCTGTATCAATCTGCTTATTTTGGATTCCTTCACTTGTGAAGTACATTCATGAGTTACCTTAAGACGTTTCCAAATGTCGTGAGATGTGACACATGTAGATACTCTGTTGAACTCAGTCTTATCAATAGCATATAATAGTGCATTGATCGTTCTTGCATCAAGAATAGCTTGTGTCTTTTCTAATTTGTGTATCTATTATGTGGTTTGTCTATAGGATTACCCTCAATCACTATTCTCGGTGGCATTTTGTAGCCATCTATGACTATAGACCAGAGATCAAAGTCAAAAGATTTCATGAAGAAACTCATTCATATTTTCCAATAGGTATAGTTAATTCAATCAAATAGTGCGGGTCTATTTGTGGATTATCCTTCACCTGTGAATATAGATTTCATGGCTGGCATATACATAAATATATACTCTCTAGAGTGTTATATTTGTATATAACCTGCTCTAATACTGATTGTAGGAACATTGAGTGCCTCTAGAGGTGTAACTCCCTAAACCTAGTTTCATATATTTTGAATTATTGAAAATTTTCTAGAAAAAAAATATTTTATATTTTATTTAAAATAATAATTGTTTTATTAATCTTTTCTTCTTTAAGTAAACTTGTTATATTGGATTTGGTTAGTATAAAAAAAATTGATTTCAATCTTAGATTAACCTTATTTTCTAAAATTAAGATTTTCTTTACTAAATGCTTAGTACTGCTAATGTTTTCATCATAACTTGTATTTGTATATTTTAAATTACTCTAAAGGCATTTGTTAATAAAATGTTTTCAAGATGTATAAAAATATATTGAATTTTATTAAATCATTTATTTGTTATCATTAAAGGCTATTAGAGATTGATTAGCAAGGACACAAATCACAAGTCTGTCACCATTCCTTGTTAAAGATTGATATACAATTTACTAACTAATCTGGTAATTATTTTTACTTATTATTATCTACAGTTAATCCAAGTAGCTAACAAATTTTGTTATTTAATTAGTTATTTTAAGTAATTATTTCAGTTAGGAACCTGTTAGAATTTGAAAATCTGTTAAACTATCTTTTGAAAACTGTTGGAGGGAATAATTAGATTTTTGGAATCTATTTTGAAAAACTGATTGAAAATTTGAATTTAAAAATCTGTTGCAAGTCATTTTCTATTAGCCCCAGATCTACTCCTAATTACCAGCCTGCCACTCAATAATTTATTATAAATACTGTACAATCATTAATGTTTATTATTATTTTTCTGACACAGGCACAGTACTCAACACTGTTACTGACACATCAATTCTCTCTCTACTTTCTCTCTCTACACTCTTTCTCTCTCTTCTGCTCACTGGACACTCTCGGCCACATCGCTGGAGACCCAGCCGAGCGCCATCGTCTAGATCCGCTCTCGCCGACGGTAGATCACCATCGTCGCCTCGAATGTAGAGTTCCTCGACGCTTGTGCTACGTCGCAGGCCGCGCCAGTCCGTCGGTTCGAGCCGAGTGCCCATCGGTTCCCATGCCTGCCTCTTCGGGAACCAAGGAGCTACTTCGAGCCCAGTATGTGCCGTCCCTTTGAGATTCGCATCGTCTCTTCGAGACTTGTACCACCTTCATGGAAGAGCACCGCCGGGGCCTTATCGTCGAGCCCGTCTTCGTCACCGTCCTCCACGTCAGATCCGCCGAAGAGTCGGCCGCCTCTGGAGACCCGTCCACCACCAGATCTGAGCTACAGTCCTCCTGAAGCCACGACCGTCGGATCTCGACTGAACCACCGCTTCCTCGTGAGACGAGACCGCCGCGCGTTATTTCTCGAAGTTCGAGCGGCCGAGCTCGTCGCCGCCGTGCCTGGATCCATCACCAACGCCGAGGATCGACATCCCTGCCGCGGTTGGTGAGCTTTCCCCATCGATCTTCTCGAACCTCCTTTCTCTTTCTTGTTCTCTATAGAACTAGGGTTTGCTAGCTGTGAGGAAGGATTAGAGTTTTAGGGTTTTATACTAGGGTTTTGAGTAGGGAAAACGCTGGGAAGAAGAAGAGGTCAGGGAAGAGTTTTGAGGGTTGAGGAGCTCGAGATTTTTCCTAAAAACTAGGGTTCATGAGTGAGAAGAAGGGAATGAGAAGTGAGCTGGGTTGAAGAAGAAGAATGAAGTAGACGAAGGAGAAGGGGGCTGACCCTGTCGGCTAGGAGTGAAGTGAGAATAGAATTAAGGAGGGTGAAAGAAAGAAAGTGAGGGGTTATTGAAGAAGGTGAAGATATTTTAATTGGCTGTGAGTGTTGGGAAGTGGGATGGGTTTGCTAAGAATATTAAGAGGGTGGGATTTTTATTCGGCTAAGATTTAACAAAAGAATTAATGAGAAAGTGTGAGTAGTAATGAGAAGGGGACAGTTGATGTCTGGTGATCCTTCGATTATAGAGCCGAATGATTATGACTCTTCGAATTTTGAAGAGCCATTTGGTTCAGAATCTTCTCGAGGACTGAAGAGTCACAATTGTGACTCTTCGAAAGTTGAGCAACTATATTTGTTTCGGCTGACTGTATGAGAGAGAAGAGATGGTTTTGTAGTTAGGTTCTTTTTCAACAGATGGTTGGGCCGGGCTGTATTGTTAGGCTCTTAAAAAGAAATAGGAAAAGGAGAATAAATAGACAACAGCAATAATATAGTGTGGGCTGAAGCTCAGTTTGGTTTTTGTAATAATTTAGTTAGCAGCAGTAGTATGAATATTGGGCTGGAGTTGATCTAAATGATTGGTTAAGTATTCTTACAGGAGTAGTGGTAATGCTTGTAGTTGGGCTGCTTGAGTGGGGTTATGGGCCTAGACTACTAATTGATAATTGTTATTTCATTTCAGTCCTTCCTTAGTGAATCTTAGTAGTAAATACTTTTTGAATATGTATGTATATTGCCTAATGTATTCTTACAAATTTCGTATGAGTTTTCCTTAATACATTTTAGTTAAGATTCCAAATGTTTATATAAGTTTTGTTAGTAATAGCTCTAATTATTATCTAAATAATGATATGATCTTCTTTTACTAAATTGACATAATAAATTGTATATTTTAATAGAAATCTATTCACTAGTATTTTTGCTATAGTATTTTTGCTAATAAAATGTATCAACTTCTAAAAATTTTTATTTTGCTAGAAAAATACTTCTAAAAAGTTTATAGAATTATGATTATTATTATTTTGCTAGCAAATGTTCTAGTATTTTCTAAAATGATTTCCTTATTAAATATAGCTTAAAGTATTATTTTGATTAGGCTACATTAAACATTTTCAAAAGCAGTGTTAGCTATTTTGCCTATAAGTATTAGAAATAGTTAGTTAACAGTCATTAATTCAAACCCTAACAAATTGTACAACTACCAGGTGATTCATTTACATCCATGCAGTATTACTCTCGTGCTTCCAAGGTGAGGCAAGTACACTGACTCGACTTGTACTTTGTATTTCTGTCTTACATTCATGTGCCATGTTCTCATATCGGACACGAAATACACACGATTGTCTTGTACATTGTTCATTGCTTGTGAGTCATTGTTTATTGCGGGGATTGGGGGAAATATTAGCTTTTGTGTGACCACACCCAACATAGGTATTGTGGATAGCCTAATCGTACACTTCACGTACGATGAAGCTGGATATTGTAGAATTGATTGACTCATTGACTCATTGATTGATTGTGCTCCCTAGCCGGTCACACATTAGTTTGATATTTTTAAATTGTCACACTAGCATATTGATTATCGTGTTCATTTCCTTGTACATTGATAGCCGTGTTCATTGTCTAGAATATTGATGGTCGTCCATTGCCTGCAGTTTTACATTCCATTTCTGGTACCGTAGTTTCACTTCCATTTCTGGTATTCTGGTTTCACCTTGTATTCTGTACTACAGATTACATTGTATATTGTCTTGTCTGGGTTGTACTTTGCTCTTTTGCTGACAGGATACGTTGCAGGTGCTTGAGGCCACATGGAGCATGTGATTGTATTGGATATTACAGCTTTTATTTTATTTTATATTTTGGAGATTGTATTTTGGATATTCATTATTGTACATTTATTTTACTTGACCGGATTTGTCTCCGGATGATTTTGTACTAAAATGTCTTGATGGATATTGGTGATCATTCTGGAAACATTATAAAAGCTGTGTTTGTTTACATTACATTGTGACTTGGAGTTTTCCTTAGTATTGTACAGCTTACTTCGTCGTGTCCATCGACGAAGGCTGGGCGTGTCCGACACGTACCCGATTATTCAGGAGCGGATCGTGACAAGAGGGGGGTGAATAAAGTACGTATGTGTAGCGGAAAGATAATCAACAAATAAAAATGCTATTAACATTATCACAGGTATAAGGTACTAGGTAGATGATATCAAACTATAAAAATTAAATGCATAAAGTAAAGAGCATAAGAAAAATAAACTCATGACACTAGTATCCTTCTTAGAGGACTAGTCCACTCTCGAGTAGTCTTGTTCGATGTTAATCCACTATGGCACAGGCTTTAACCGAGCGCTTGCATCTCTTTACAATACGAGTTTTCGTCCGAAGGACTCGTAACTTCAAATGAGGTAAACTTTAAAAACTGGAACATTTTTGGAAAGCCTTCTTTACAACTCGAACCAAACTCTAGATTGAATCGGAAAGGAACTTGACTTGGCTAGGAGTCGTTAAAGGCTAAATATGAAAATGTATAGCTCTGTAATGCTTTTGAATAGAGAGAAGAGAAGAATGATTGAGTGAATTGGAATGGAAACTTCTCCTCTATTTATAGGATTTTTGGGGGCAAAACACGGCATGAGTTCGGGTCTATATTTTTTGTAAATTGAAAAGTCATTGCAGTTCAGGAAGATTAAACGATCAGTAACTAACATGGCCAAACTTGGCTAAAGTCCTTTCATGAAGATCTGCTCATTTTTTTGGGCTTTTGTATATTGGGTATTGGGTATAGTATTGGATATCGGCTTAGTATAGAATATAGGGTAGATAGTTAGGCTTATTTGGATAGTGGAGTTCAGTAGAAATCCAGTTGATAATCCGATCTACCTCACATTTTTCTAGACTCAACAAAGTAAAATATACAGAATAAAATATAAAAATATATCTTGATCAACATCTGAAGACGTTGTATGATGAAGATGATAAGTGATAGCACGTTGGAAGTAGACATTCTATTTTTGAACTTGAAGCTGTGTATTATTTGCGTATCGACTTAAGTCTATGTTCATTATCAAAACCAGGTGTGGCTATGACTAATGAGCCATGACATGTCACGTTTCGCTCCCAGATAACTGGATACGAGTTGGACAAGCCCAGCATATGCTGTCATTGAGAGCGGTATTTAGATATCTAGACCTCAGTAGTCATCAATAATACGAGATCAATCTCTCATCACAACATCTATCACGTACAATTATCATATCTAATCCCAAAAATAATAAGTACAATAAGTGAACAATAAGTACAATCAAAGACCCTATGTCATCCAAGTGTCCCATATGAATGCAATGCAGTATAGGATTATAAAGTAGAAATTAGTCGTAGTGTATTTTCCTGGATTATTATAGTGGCTAAGTCCAAAGTCTGGGAAAATCATTGTCAAAAAGACACAAGTATTTCTTAGAAAATATACCTAAAACCTACTACTATTATCCATTTCTAAAATTCCTATTTAGAAAAAATCCTCTCTAATTCCTATTATTCTATTAGACTTGAATCCATAGACCATACTCTCGACTTTGCCTTCTAAATTCAGCATAGTCCATCAATATGGAATTAGTCCAAAACTAGGCCCATTACTTCATAATCAACTTTCTATCCAGTCCAGTCTATTGTTGCAACTGAGCACAAGTCCTACTAGTTCAGTCCAATTAGCCAATTAAATCTGTACTAACCCGTTGTCCAGCCCAATCCAGACATCTAAAAGAGTTGAATGAAAACCTAAACCGTCCGTTAGATATGAATTTGAATCCAAGCCATTATGTATTCTATTTTAACAAGTAGAATCAACAACAACCCTAGAATCCATCACTACAAGAAATACCCCATAAGATAACATTGGCCAAGATTGTAGGGTCGAGGCGAGGTGGACTGCAAGTGGTCATAGAAGAGGAACCTCAGTGCTAGGGGCATTGGGACAGTCAGACAGGCACCGGGATGGCAGCTCGCGGTCTGGCCGATCAGTTGTGGAGTTGTTTTTGCTCGGTCTGAGGAGAGTCGAGGTCTGCGAAGTTCACGGCAACACGAGCATTGGGATCAGATGTTTATCGGTTGTATGAGGCTCAGTTAGGCAGTATGGTTTCCCGAGGGCATCGAGGGGGAACGATTGGACCGAGTCGAGGCAGGTCAGTTTTGCCGGTGAAAAGAAAGATGGTGGCCGCAAACACAGTCGAAGGAGGGGCTGCAGATGTCCCAGAGATGGAGGCGAGGTGGTATGGTTCGTTGGCCAGGTGAGGTCGAAGCCACCAGAGAGTGGCCGGAGAAGATGGAGGGGAAAGAAAAGGGCGATGGTGAAGTGGCCTCGGCGGCTAGGTTTTTTTTCCTTTGTTCTTTGTTGCTCCACATGAATCTCTATATATAGGGATGTAGCTAACATGGGTGAGAGGGAGAGAGTGGATTTGGGCTATGCTTAGGCTTGGGATGAGATTAGTCCCAATATTTGGGAAAATTTTATTGGAAAATTTTATTTGGCTTAGGGTTTGGCTAAAATAATAATAATAATAACAATACTACTATTACTAATAATAATATTACTTAAAATGTTCTCAAAACTTTCTAACAATATACTTTATATATATATATATATATTTTTTGTATATATATATATATATATATATTGTTTGCAAAAACAAAAATTTGTTTTATTCCAAACTTGTAAAAGAGTACAAAGTACAATAAATTTGGGGAAAGTACAACTTTAGGAATCTGATCAGGAAACGATCACTTTATCCCTTAGACAATGTGAACTTGAAGACTGTAGCCTCTAGAGGACGCAGCAGCAATTTTTGCAAGAGTTCTTGATCTCTCTCCAATGATGATTGGAAACTCTATTTATAGAGTTCAGGAAATAACTGTTTTAGCAGTTATTCTGATATGTGCGAGGCTGGATTGCGCCATACTAGATTACGCCAACCTCCTATTGCGCCAACTTTCATTCAGTTGTCAATCGTGTACTAACTGTATTTAGACGCGTGGCATCATGTGATTGAGATGCGCGTGGTCGTGTACAGGATAGTAGACAGGTCTTGAGAGATTAGTGGCATGTACGCCACGTCATCCTGCTTTAGAATGTACGTTGTCTCAACTTTATCAGGTTGCACGAGCTTCAGTCAACAAGTCAAACTACGCTTGATTTGAGCTGCGCCTACACACGTGGCAGCTTCGGCTAGACGCAACTAAGGATTTTGTTTAGATTGCGCCTGGGCACAACTCACGAAGTGTACAGGACAGCTGTCCACCAACTTCTCTTGAGCGACACAATTCACGAGATTCGAAGAGATTTTCCTCGTTCACTGTTGTGTCAGTCGTTAGTATTGTCAGATAATGATGACCATTAAGTGTCAGATGCCACGTAGGTTTTGGCGCAAAAAGATTGGACGCAGTCTGATATCGGGCGCAACCTCATCAGTGGCACAGTCTGTTCTCTGAGCTTCATATCAGTGGCGAACTTGATTTTTGGGGCACAACTTGATCATTGATCAGTATATTGAAGGCGTAACTTGATTTTTAGGCTCTACAAGACCTCCTTCAAAGTTTTCAAAAATTAAAAAAATTGCAAAGTTTTGGAATACTTTGAATTTACAAAAGTTTTCACTAAGTCAGGTTGCGCCGGTCTCATACTCGGTCATTATGATTAAATACCTTTCTCGAAAATATTCAATCTTCTCTTCGTCTTTCGAAGTTTTATTGATTTCTTTCAGTTTCCCATGAGGAATACGAAGAGTCAATTGGTTGATATATATATATATTGTTGATCTCTGTACTTTGGTCTTCACTTCTGTTCTTCAATGGCCCCCAAGAAGAAAGAGATGGAGACCAATGCTGACACCACAACCAAGTCTCTTGAAGCGAGACAGGCTATTGCGCCTACAACCTTTTTGTTGGAGGCTGACCCAGCTTTGAGGACAGTGAACTTTCTGAACTATTTCGGTTTAACCCCATCAGTCTTCAATCGCTCGAGTGGCGGATCATCCTCTGAGGAGCACGCCAATTCAGAGGAATTTCTCAACCTGATGCGTCGCTCGGGGATCTGCACCATGCAAGAGATGGACGCCGCCCTTCGTCAGACTGATGAAGGCAAGGACAAGAAATAATGTTCTGGGCAGAACAACTTTTTTTTTTATGTCCTTGACTGTAGGGGTCCACCCGTCTTTATGCAATGAAACCTAGAATTTCTGATTTTGTGTGGCTGTGATTTCGAATGGTGCTCATGGACATATTCTTTTAACTAGTTCTTCATTTTACTGTTTCTTCTGAAGAACACGTGGCAATCATTACACGGTTGTAGATGCCCATTTTTAATTCTTTTCCAAAATAGGATCCTAGAACGACGCATCCATCTCTTCTTTAACCTCTTTAAAAATGACATCCAGAAATAAAAGAACCATTCATACTCTCTCAAAACCAATGTCTTCCTATAAGGTTTCACTTGCGCCACTTCATTCTGATATTATTTGCTTGCATGCTGTGTCTTCAAAAATTGGTAAGTCTTGACGAAGAATCAATAGCATGAGTATTTTTTCTTTCACACCCCTTCTGGAGACAAGTATTGATCTGCACGTTGTAGACACTATTGATATGTGCTAATTATTTCTGAGAATTGGTGCACACTATGGTCCAGTGTTTATCTCTGATCAGAGGCACGTACTATTGTCATACGCTTATTTGATCAGTGATCAGTGCTGATATGCGCCTGCTTGTAGGCGTAATGCTGATGTGTGCCTGTTTGTAGGCGCATCGCTGATGTGCGCCTGTCTGTAGGCACATTGCTGATGTGTGCCTGTTTGTAGGCGCATTGCTGATGTGTGCCTGTTTGTAGGCACATTGCTGATGTGCACCTGTTTATAGGTGTATTGCTGATGTGCACCTGTTTGTAGGCGCATTGCTGATGTGCGCATTGCTGATGTGCACATGTCTGTAGGCTCATTGCTGATAGATTTTTGCTAACTTCTCCTGCTTCATTGATATTTGCAGGGACTTTGTTAGCGAGCTTCTTCAGAACTGGTATTGGTGATTTGGATATTGTAGAGAACATTCTTCTGACACCCACATCAGACAGCTCATATAGTTCTGACACTCAAATCAGACAGCTCAGGACTCTTCATGTTAAGAAGGGTCTTCCTCAGATGGTAGAAAGAACCTCTATACATGAGAGTTGGATGGTGAAGACGCAGAACTAGGAATTTAAAGGGTGATCTCGTTCCTAGTTCCCCTGGTGGGCTGTCTTCTCTCCACCAGTTGTATTTTCAGCAGCTCATCTTTGGGCTGCTGCACTCTGTGGTTCTCCTCTAGTCTTTCTCAGAGAGAAGACCAGAGTTAATTCCATTGTCGAGCTCGTTGCTTCAGGTCGAGACGACAAGGAATTGCCACCAACAAATAAGAAGATCCAAAGATGTAATAGACCTTCATTATCGATGAGAAGATCTAAAGATGTAATAGACCTTCGTTAGAATGAAAATCAGAGATGTAATAGATTTTCATCAAGATATATCTATGCTTTTTAAAGAAGGAATAAAGAAATGATCGTCTCGTTATTCTCTTTTTCATAATTTAATTTTGATATGCTGACATAGATAACAGAGTGCGAATAGAATGCGAATGTGGCAAGTTGTTTGATGTGGCTATTTGGAATTCAGAGACATGGATTCTCATTATGATAAATGAATGAGTGATCATTCACTTCGATTTTCAAGGAAGAAGTATTGAATGAATGAATGGCCATTTAGACTTTCAAAGGAGACAGCGAATGGATCAAACACGTCGGTTTCGATGAAGGGAAGATGAAGAGTCGGTTATGAATGAACCTTTAGAAACAAACAGTTGTGCCTCTTTCCAAAAATTGCATCAATTCTCAAGGCAGATTTCTTAATTGTTCTGCCTATAAATTGTCAATCTCCTTTCTTCCTGTGCAAGAAAGAAAAAAAATGTCTTCCGAAGACTTGATCGCTCCGAAGATTGAAGAAAAAACCAAGACTTCCCTTGCTGAGCCTCCAGTGCCTGCTCAAAAAGAAAGGGGCGAGGGTTCAACTGTTCCCCCTGCACCAGGACAGGATTTGATCTCCAAGTTAGTGGAGCCTGGAAAAACTGCCGAAGAAGAGGCATTGAGGACGGCTGTTTGTGAGTTCCTGGTGTGTTCAGACAATGAAATATTTGAACGGTTGGCGAACTTTGTATTTAATCAGAAAGGGTCAGGGCCTCCTCCCCGTCCATAATATTATGCAATTCCATTCTTCTTTTGAATAAAAATAAACTTTTATTTACATCATGTCTCTGAAAATAAAGTACAATTTGTCTTTATACATAATATTTCTTAAGAAATTTGCCATTGATGGGCATCATAGCAACTCTGCCATCCATATCTGTTAATTAATAGGCTCCATTAGAGAAGACCTTATTTATCACATACGGTCCTTCCCATTTTGCCTCGAACTTGTCTTTGCTCATATGTGTCATAGTCATAGGACATCTGACTATAAGAACCAACTCGTCTTCTTGAAATGTTCGCACTCTGACTTTGTGATTGAAAGCTTTTGAAATCTGAGCTTGATAAAGTTCGATATGCTGTTGAGCTAATAACCTTTTTTTATCGAGCGCCTCCAATTCCTGAAGCCGAAGACGATCATTATTATCTGTCGTAAGCTCATTAGCAATGGCGATTCTCAATGATGGAATTTGAATTTCCAAAGGTAGAACAGCTTCACATCCATATACCAGAGAAAAAGGTGTACAACCTGTAGGGTTACGGACAGTAGTGCGATATGCCCATAGACATTCTCCAAGTTTATCACTCCAACTGCGTTTGTTAATAGAGACAAACTTTATAAGGAGTTTGATGATAGTCTTGTTGAATGCTTCAGCTAACCCGTTAGCCACAGGATTATAGGCTGTAGAGGCGACATTACTAAATCTGTAATCATCACAGAACCTATTAAACTTCTGGCTGATAAATTGTGGCCCATTATCATGGATGATTCGGCGAGAGACACCAAATTTGTATATCACATGATGTTTGATAAAATTGATAACGCTACTAGTCTTTACTTCAGCCAATGGTATAGCTTCTGCCCATTTAAAAAAATAATCGATTATGGCTAAGATGAACCGATGTCCTTTAGATGAAGGAGGATTGACAGGGCCAATTATATCCATGCCCCAAGCTTCAAAAGGCCATGAGGCTGCAGTTGGATGAAGAAATTTCGACGGTTGGTGAATGAAATCTGCATGAATTTGACATGCACGGCATTTCCTTGCATAATCAATAGCATCTGATACCATAGAGGGCCAGTAGTAGCCCATACGTCGGATACGATACTGTAGTTTAGGACCAGGTTGATGCGCTCCACAAACACCATCATGAGCCTCACGTAATATCTGTTTTGCCTCATCACCAGCGAGACACCTCAAGAGTAATCCATCAAAAGTTTTTCGATATAATGTCTTAGTAGTATGATTATAATAGAATCGAAGTGATCGACGGCAGATACTTGTAGCTTCTTTAGGATCTTCTGGTAAAATATAATGTACTACAAAATAGATGAAAGGTACTCTCCAATCCTCGTTAAGGATATTGACTTCAGTTAGGTTGCTGAATTCAATGTTGTGGTTGTTTTCAATACAGAATAGTTCTCTATTAGAGATAACAACCATCAGTTGTCTTTTGACTAGAACTGCCAATACTGCAGCTAGGTTAGCTAAGGCATCAGCTTCTATATTGCATGCCTGACGTACATGTTTGATAAAGAATCCTTTAAATAAACAAGCTATCTGGGTTGCTGCTTCATGGTATGGTACTAGATCCTGATGTCGGACTTCATATATGCCTCTAACCTGATTAACAATCAGCTTAGAGTCGCCATATACTTCAAGATATTCAATACTCAATTGTTTGGCTAATTGAAGTCCGATGAGTAAAGCATTATATTCTGCCACATTGTTGGAGCATGATTTGTCTAAAGAATAGGCCCTTTGAATAGTTAATCCATCGGGTGAAACAAGAACAATTCCTACTCCAGCAACAAGAGTACCTCCAGGTCCAATTCTAGAAGCTCCATCAAAGAACAACCTCCAAGTAGGAAATTCTTCTGAGATCATATTTGATTCCAATGTTTCATCCGGAATCTCATCATAGAGTTTAGATGTCTCAGGGACAGGACGAGTTGTTAAGAAGTCAGCAACTGCTTGGCCTTTCATAGACTTTTGAGGAACATAAACCATATCATATTGTGCTAGCAATATGGCCCATGTGGCAAGCCTAGAATTGAGTGTGCTTGGCTTCTTCATTAAAACTTGAAGAGGATTGACCCGGGATATGACATGAATAGTTTGGCCTATGATGTAATGTCTTGTCTTCTGAGCAGCAAACATTAAGGCTAAACATTCCTTCTCCACTGGACTATAACGATGTTCAGCTCCAATCATCGTACGGCTGAGATAGTAGATGGCTTGTTCATGGCCTTCCTTGTTCTTCTGAGCCAGCAAAGCTCCCAATGAATGGTCCATTGCTCGGACATACATTAAGAAGGGTATCCCTGAGATCGGTGGTACAAGAACCGGTGGACTCATTAAATACCGCTTTATGTCATCAAATGCTCGTTGACATTCTTTCGTCCAAACGAAAGATACACCTTTCTTCATTAATTGAGTAAATGGTCTGCAACGTCCAGATAAATTCAAAATGTAACGCCTGATGTACGCAAGTCAACCTTGGAATCCTCGTAGCTCTTTTAGGTTGCGTGGAGGACGCATCTCTTGAATGGCTTTGATCTTCTCGGGATCAACGTGTATACCCTTAGAGGTAATGACGAAGCCGAGAAACTTACCACTAGAGACACCCAAGAATGACTTGGTGGGATTCATCTTGAGTTGATACTGGCGCATTAGATTGAAGATAGTTCTTAAATCTTGAATGTGATCTTCTTTGAGACGACTTTTGACAGTAATATCGTCAAGATAGCATTCGACAGTCTTTCGCAAATGATCTCGAAAGATAGTACTCATAGCCCGCTGGTAAGTTGCACCTACGTTCTTAAGACCAAACGGCATGACCGTATAACAGTACACACCCCGAGGAGTACGAAATGAAGTATGTTTTTCATCTTCAGTATCCATCCGGATTTGATTATATCCAGGAAAACCCATCCATGAAAGAAATTCGTTCGGATCCACATGTATTGTCGATCATAACATCAGTAATTAGGAGAGGGAATTCGTCTTTGGGGCAAGCATCATTGAGATCCCGAAAGTCTATGCAAACTCGAACCTTTCCGGTCTTCTTCAGAATAGGGACGACATTGGCCACCCAGTCAGGATGTTGTTTTTCTCTGATAAATCCACAAGCTATAAGCTTTTTGACATCATCAATTGCATCCATCATTTCAGGCTTGAATCGCGTTGTTGTTGTTTGACGGGTTTGGCATTCGGCAAAATGTTAAGCTTGTGAGTTGTAATTTGAGGATCTAATCTCGGTATATCTTCGTAACTCCAGCGAAGACATCAATGTATTCACGAATAAGGTGAATTAATTCTTGTTTTCATCTTCTGGGAGAGTCTTGCTAAAAAGATTGGTCGTGATACACCTTTCTCTCCAATATCGATTTGGACCAGTTGATCTTCAGTAGGTGGTTCTCGTTGTTCAAAACGAAGTTCCTACTGATTGTCCATCCTTTGTGCCCAAGGATCCATTTCAGTAGCTTCTTCAATGTCACTTTCGTCATCTTCTGAGAATTCGACGGACACCATGTTAGAAGATACTATCACCTTATGAACATGACGATGCTGGTATCAGAGTCCCATGAGATAGAATCAGAAGAGTTTGAACATTCTTCTTCATCAGATTCAAAGGTTCAGAGTTTTTCTTTTGGAACACAATACGAAGAGGGGTTCACCTTCCTTTACCATTGTTGAGACCAGTTCTAAAATCATAGCCCATTTTACGGATGATGGCTTTAGATTGTGGACTATAGTGTCGTAATTGTAGCCTTCTGTATCATCTCTATTATCATTATAGAGCATAATTTTTGGTTCTTCTCTTTTATTAAAGAATATTGGCTTTTCATCTTTCTTTCGAGACGGTAATAAGAAGTACGAGTCTTGCATTGAATCCAGTGATACCATTTCGTCGAGATGATACGACTTCTATTGTAAGTGGCTTAAAGCTATCTACATATCCAGATAACGCTGAGTATAGTAAAAGACATCAGTATACTGCAAAGGAGATGCTTTATTGATTTTTACACCATCATTTACAATAAGGGCTTTAGCCTTAGCAGGCTTAGTCAGATTGATGACAAGAGGAGGAGAGAAAGAACGAGAAGGAGAGGGAGCTTCTTGCGACGAAGATCGATTATAAGCGGTTCAGAAGAGGTGAGTTCTCTGTGTTCTGACTATCACCTTTAGGTCGTCATGGAAAGGTAGATAGATAGTCCATGGTTGGGAAGACTGAGGGCAGGAGGTACGTCCTTTGACTAGAATCACCAGAGTTATTAGGTATACTCTTCTGTTCTTCATCTGTGTCCATTGCTAGTACCATCTTCATGAATTCCTCTTTGTACATACGAGAATCGTTGCAATACGCTTCAACTCCTTTGAAAGGATTCAGATCTGCAACCTCTTTCTGGACTTCTCCATTACCATCACATATTTGAAACATTGGTGGAGTGTAGAGGGTACAATATTGTGTTCATGGAGGAATGGCCTTCCCAACAAAGCATTGTATGAGCCATGATTGTCAATAACATAGAAAGTTACTTTTGTACGAAGATTGCCAATTTGAAGTTTTAGGCGTATCTTCCAAAGGTTCACTTCTTCCTTAATTGAATCCCAGGATGGTGATAGTTGTAGAAAGATTATGTAATGGGATTTTCAAAGCGTCCAATAAAGACTTTGGCATGATACTAAGTGCAGACCCAGGATCAATCAGAATACGGTCGAGTTTCATGGTGTCCACATATCCCGTGAAATAGAGAGGACGATCATGACGATTGTCTTTAATAACATGTCATCTTGTGTAAAAGTGATATTGGGCATTAATTCAAATACACTATGACAATGTGCACAGATGACTGGCTCCTTTTCAGGTCTTAAGAAGAGTCAAACAAGTGTCAGCCTGCATCAAGGCTTCACTTAACGTCTCACGAGTTTCATTTGAGAGACGTAAAAGTTCAAAGATTGACAATCTTGCTGGAGTATTGGCCAATTGAGCCAATATGTCAAAACTGTAAGGCTTTTCAAGTCCAAGAGATGATGACTTCTTCAACGCTTTATCAAAGCGAACAGGTTGCTTTCCCTTGTCTGCTGATGTTGGTTTAGGAGGAGATGGTTCAACCACTGGCAAGGATGTAGACGGTGTATCTTCAGCAGGAGAAGATGATGGAGGAAGAGCATCCGGGGATGGAGCAGGGTTCTCTTAATTTTCGGAATACTCCCGAAGATAGGGTTTCCCAGATCTAGTGCCCATTAGGATTTTTCTTCTGTTAATGGTTCAAAGGATACCATATTACAGTTCTTAGATTTAGACTTGGAATGCTTCTTTTGCTTAGAAGAGGAAGGCATTTCAAATTCTGCAACCAGATCTGGATGAATCCACATAATCTCTCCTCTATCAGTTGACATCAGAACAAGACCTTCATTTTGAGGAGGCGGGATATTCACAATTTCTAGAGTAGTCCTTGGAATGGGGACAATACCATCTTGTACGAGTTGTGGTAGAAAATCACCAAATTAGAGTGAAACCACATTAGCAGTCACCGTTTTCTCGTCCTGCTGTAGAGTAATTGCTCCAGAGTTGACCAACTCCTGAATTTTGCCCTTGAGCACATAACATGCTCTAGTTGGATGTCCTATGAATCTGTGATAAACACAGTATTTAGGGTGATCAGTTTTACCGACTTCTTCTGGTCGCTTTGCCTCTAGAAGCTGAAGCTTATTGCTTTTGATCAAGCAATCGAAGATGCTTAAAGTATCATCTTCGTCGAAAGAATACTCTTCTTTTGGACGAGTTGACTTTTGCAGTGGTGCTGATGGGGTGGATGTCGTCTGAGTAACATTGACAGCCAAAGACTCTTTGTCTTTAAGATTGATGGCCAATATTTCTTTATTCTTGCGATTATTTTGGTGATTACTATCCCAAGGTGTAGAATGTTCATCTTGGTTAGGGTGAGTCATCTAGACTCCTAACTGCTTAAACTTTTCGGCACTCACTTCTGCCGCCTTTGCATTAACAATGAAAGAAGGCCAATCCTGGAATTATGTAGATCCCGTCCACATAATGATAATAGGCAACAAGTTTGATTTGCAAGTGTCTATTGTTACAGCAGATGGAGTACCTAAAGGCATTTTGAGTGCCTCTCGGCAAATCTTTCAATAAAACTCTCTGTGGATTCATTGTGCCTCTGTTTAATTTTAATAAGGACAGACATCGTCATGTCGTTGACTCCCTCATAAAATCGTTCCAAGAACATTTGCTTGAAACTAGCAAAAGAAGTGATACAGCCATCAGCAAGGCTACGATACCAGTCATATGTTGCACCGGCTAAACAACCGACGAACCCTCTGGTAAAGAGAGCATCATTTGGCTGTAATTGATCAGTCATCACTTCGAAATGATTGATGTACTGACTTAGAGAAGTGCTACCTTCAAACAGCATAATGGTTGGAAGTTTATACTTAGGAGGAAATGGAACTTCCTTCCACTCTGTAGGATATGGTTGCTTTATGCCCAATCTTTGTAGGCCATCCTTCTGCTTGAAAGCCTCAAACTGAGTGCACAGAAGTTTCACAGCCTATTTGCATCCCCTGATGTTTGAGAATTGGTGGGCTGGTTAGAAGTGTTAGGAGGAGGAACAGCATGGTAATTACCAACCCCAGTACCAGACTGACTTGGATCAGCTTGAATTGGCACAGAAGCAATCTGAGGGGCTGGTACCCCCAGATTAACAGGTACAAAGATGCTATAAGCTCAGGATTTGTAACAGTGTTTACAATCGGAGGTACTATATGTTGAGCCACCAATATGGTGTATATGCTTGCAACCATTTCTGCCATGGTTTTCAATTTGTCTTCTAATACAACAATTCGTTGCTCTTGGCTGGTTGACGTAGAAGCATCTTGATCTTCTGTAATGGTATATGCTGTCACTTCTCTTGATGCTATTGATGAGATGGTTTGTTCAGAACTTTCACTATCTGCATTAAACTCCGAAAGAGAGTCCTCTCCTACATGAGTGATAGGGAGATCTCTTGATTAAAGACACCTTGGATCAAAACGATTTCTCGATCTAGTATATTGAAAGACACCTTCATTGGATGCATAGATCCGTCTAAGTATTGTTGACTAGGATTACGAGATGCATTACGTCTTGGACGTTTCCCACCCCTAGTGCCTTGAGAAGTCATGTTAACAGAAGCATGCATATAATAGTTCATCTTCGTCAACTATTATATGTTCAGGAGTTGAAGCATAGTTCATACGATCGAAGACAGATCGTCAAGCCGATTGGCAACAACAGTTGATGACAACTTCATGTAGGCAGTGGCAATTTGAAGCACAATTTGGAGGTGAGGAAAACATTCTCGTAGTCTCCCGCCTTTGTGTAAGACGTTGCCGGAGGTCAGTTACACCCACAGGACGAAAAGAAGTCGGAGGAACATATTCCTTAATGATGTTAGGAACATGTCTCATATTCTTCAGGTGTTTAGTTCCTTGAGTGTACAAAGATGTACCCAACTCATTAGCATAAGTAGATGGGTCTTCTTTTCAAACTTTAACTTTTGGTGCAGATTGGCCTTTGGCATAGGGTTCTTGCGTTTTGCCAAAGTTGATATTGGTTGACGCCTATTGAGATAAGCGCGTAAATCTGAAAATTCTGTTCCTGGTGTCTCTGTTTGTGATACTTTCAATTTTCCTTGCTTGATCTTAAAAGCAACGTAGGAAGGTCTTGACCACCCCATAGGGGTAGGTAAGATACCTTTCTGATCAGTATTCTTTCCGGTATCAGAGATTCGAGGACCTCTGTTTACAGGAATAGAATCCGATACATCTCTTGAGTCATAGACCAGGGAAGTTTGAGGAAAGACCAAAGGGTGCTTTCCTTTGTTTTGAACAGGGTTAGCTAAGAAGTGTTTCCCTTTGTTCTATTGTGTGATCATTTTTGGCGTAGATTGTGCCAATTGAGAAAAATGCCATAGGACTTTTTTTTTGTTCTGTCTAGTGTTAGCCCTAGGACATGAATTCTCTAAGTTCAGAACTTGAGAATTGGAAGAGGGTATAGCCAAAAGACTAGTTCCCTTAAGTTGCACCGGAGTAGAAGATTGCGCCTGGGTTACCGATTGCTTGGGTTGCCATAGTCCTAAGGACTACTGGTAGCGCCTTGGCAGCAACATTGGTAGACTACGCCTTGACAGTAGCTTGAACTGACTATGTTTTGGCAGCAAGGATAGTGGTAGACTGCGTATGGGCAGCAGAGTGAGCAGATTGCGTGTCACGACCCGCTACCCAAATTGTTGGGCCAGGCCGAGACATGCCCAGCCTACGTTTGATATAAAACGTAGTAAGCTGTTCTAAAGACAACAGGATAAGACTAAATGTGCTAACAGTTTTATAAGTGAATAAAAAGTCATAAAAATGCTCCAAAAACAAAAGTCGTCGTATATAGTAAAATATCCAAGTACAAGTGAGCTGAAATGTAAAACTGGATACATGTCCAGTTACAAAAAGATATAGTCTAATACATGTCTACTCTCAAAAGACAATTAGGCGAGGTTCCCCGCAGGAACATCCTCGTAAGGCAGAGCCGGGTCCTCGACAGTAACTCCATAATAGGTGTCGCAGAGTAACTCCTCCTCAGTAAGGACACCTACAACGTTATCCTGTCAGGATGGGAGCAAGTACTGAATCTAGCAAACTAGCATATGAAACATGAAAATGAATATATGAGGAATAATTGGAAACATGGCATCACATAGTCTATCATGGCAAGGATACATATGTCATAGAGACAGATGTACATGTAGTGTTTAAAACTGTAGCAAGTACGTGATCGGTCAATAGATGTACAATGTACTGTGGTACATGTAAATAAAATGTACATACGTATAAGTCAACAGGCATAGGTGTACATCCGTACAGAAATACGGGATAATGGCCTACGGCAAGGTATGCATATAAAATGCGACCTCGCTCGCTACTATAGGGGGGTCATGATCACGTACTCTACCATTAGTTTCCCCATAACCCGTATTCTATTATGTGAGAGATACATAAAGACAATTCTAAGCATGGTAGTAACTGGAAGTAAACATGTAGAGATTCTAACTTGCTACCCCAAGGATCAGCATTTAACGTGGTGGGGTTTGCAGTTCATTTATGTGACAATATATAAAGTTCGTAGAAAGTACTTGCCTCTAGCAAAGCAAACAAAACAAGCTGCGATAACAGTGCTACGGATGTCCGGTAACTCGTCACTATAGAAGTAAATACAATAACTTAGTTTTTACACTAAGTTAAAATACTAGGACACTAATCTGTGAAACACGACTTGTGACAGGGCACCTAGCCAAAATGATGATTTTAGCTTAGGAGACCAATGTGGGGTAACACACTAACTTTCTAGGGTCTTTACACTAGTGAGGGGTTGAGGTTTAACACGGCTAAAACTCAAAATAACACAAAAAGCTACAAGTCGTAATTAACCAATAAATAAATCAAAAGACCATTGTGTTCTAACAATTTTAGAGATAGACAAAAGCCTAGTTTTGTTTAAAGTAAAGTACCAAAGTGATCCTTGTTAATCATAGATTTATTATAATTTTTTGGAATTTATTAACTAGTACAAATATTTTATAAAAATCAGCTTTCCTAAGTATACAGAAAATGAGTTTTGGTTTCATATGCCAAACTAGTGGCAAAACAGTAAATTAAATACTACAAAAATTATACTAAATTAGCTAATTTAACATAGTATCTAAATACTATTTTTCCATAATTTTAGCAGTACTTTAAGTATTTTTAGAAAATCAAAAACAGCATTGCACACAATAATTCATTTATCTGCGTATTTTGTCCATGTATATAATTTGAACCAAAGTTCAAATACAGGACCCAAGGCCATGAATCAAGTCCAATATGACTTGTACAGGTCTTGAATGTGTGAAAACACATTTGGGCCCAAATACCCATGCTAGGCTTGGACACCAAATGGTTGCAGTAATTTAATTACACTAAAAATACAATTTGGTAATAGTACAAAATAAATATTATTATTTTAATATGGTAAAATTATACAAAATAATTATATACCTACATATGAAAAAGGTACATATATCCTTGATAAGGAAAATACTTAATTTATAAAGTATATATATATATACAAATATATATATATATATTTAAGAAAATACTTAATAATATAGTGTATATATATATATATACACATGAAAAAAAAAATATACCTGAAATATATATACATTATATTATGTATATATATATATATATATATATATTATATATATATAATATAAACATATATATAAATTTACTAACTATAAAATATATACATATATATAAAATACTGTCAAAAACAGTATATACATATAATATATATATATCTATTATATATATTATATATATATAATATATTATATATAATATAATATATTATAATAATATATATATATATTATATAAAAAACTGAAAAAGGAAAAAGAAAAGAAAAAAAAAAGAAAACAGAAAGGAAGGGGCTCGAACCCGAGCCAACAAAGCGGGGGGGGGGATGTTAGGTTGGGATGGGCTGGCCAGGGGGTCAGCCCGTAGTTTTGTTAGGATTAGGGTTTAGTTTTGTTTTATTTCGTTTAAGTTAGATTAATAATAAAAAAAATATAAATATCTGTCCTGTGTCCTTACAGTTAAGGACACGTACCAGCGTGTCCGGGTGATTCGACAGTACGACCGAGTCTCACGTGTCCAGTTCTACGCTCATG